>JBBIGC010000033.1:9016847-9043189 GCA_037576955.1 Lepidarchus adonis
GTGTGTGTGTGTGTGTGTGTGTGTGTGTGTGTGTGTGTGTGTGTGTGTGTGTGTGTGTGTGTGTGTGTGTATACAGTTGGAACCAGAATTTTACATACCAGTACACTGTATAAAAAGTTCTGTTTTAGGTCAGTTGAGATTCCCAAAATCATTTCTATTTGCTAAATGTCAGAATTATCTGTGAGAGAATTCTTTATTACTTTCTTCAAAGTCAGAAGTTTACACTAAGGTTATTATGCCTTTAAACAATTTGGGAAATCCCAGATGATGATGTCATAGCTTTGGAAGCTTCTGATTGGTTAACTGACACCACTTAAGTTAATTGGCGTCACACCTCAAACACACTGCTTCCTTCCGTGAGGTCATCGAAAATCAAATGATATCAGTTAGAAGAAAGTGGATCTTCACAAGACTTGTTCATCCTTGGGTACAATTTCCCGATGCCTGAAGGCGCCACGTTCATCTGTTGAAAGTAATTAAAAAAAAATTTTTTAATCTCACACACATTCTGACATTTAGCAAATCTGAATCTGAACTGACCTAAAACAGAAACTGTTCATTTTAATTTAATAGATTTAATGTCAAAATATTTGTTATACAGTGAATGTAAACGTCTGGTTTCAACTATTTTGTTCCATGTTTGTCACACTTAATTGTTTCAGATCATCAAACAAATTTAAACATTAGTCAAAGTCAACAAGTAAACACAATGTATTTTTAAAAAGAGAAAAAAAATCCAAACCTACATGACCCTGTGTGATAAAGTGATTGCCCCCTAAACCTAATAACAGGTTGGGCCCTGTGAACCGAGTCTGTTACAGAGCTGTGAAGGAATTTTGGCCCAATTATTTTTGCAGAACTGTTGTAGTTCAGCCACATTGGAGAGTTTTCGAGCATGAACCACATTTTTAACTTCATGCCACAGCATCTCAATAGGATTCAGTTCAAGGCTTTGACTTATTTAGTTTTTCTTCAGCCAATCAGAGATGGACTTGCGGGTGTGTTTTGGATCATTGTCCTGCTACAGAACCCAAGTTCCTTTCAGCTTGAGGTCACGAACAGACGGCCGGAGATTCTCCTTCAGGAGTTTTTGGTAGACAGCACAATTTATGGTTCAATTTATCACAGCAAGTCTTCCAGGTCCTGAAAAACAGCCCCAGACCATCACTCGTCTTGGCACTCTGCCATGCAGGCCATTTTTGCCATGTCTCTTTCTTATGGTGGAGTCATGAACATTGACCTTAACCAAAGCAAGTGAGTTCTTTGGATGTTGTTTAGTGACCTCTTGGATGAGGCTGTGCTCTTGGGGTAGTTTTGATCAGCCAGCCACTGGCTACACCACTGTTCCATGTTTTCACCATTTGTGGATAATGGCTCTCACTGTGGTTTGCTGGAGTCCCAAAACTTTAGAAATGGCTTTCTAACCTTTTCCAGACTGATAGATCTCCATTACTTTCTCATTTGTTCCTGAATTTCTTTGGATCTCAGCATGATGTCTAGCTTTTGATGATGTTTTGGTTGACTTCACTTTGTCAGGCAGGTCTTATTTAGTTGATTTTTTGATTGAGAACAGGTGCGGCAGTAATCAGGCCTGGGTGTGACTAGCGATATTGAACTCAGGTGTGATGAACTACTGTTATGTTTTAACAGGGGGGCAATCACTTTGTCACACAGGGTCATGTAGGTTTAGATTTTTTTCTTCCTTAATAATAAAATCATTCACTTTAAAAATGCATTTTGTTTTTACTTGACTAATATTTAAATTTGTTTAATGATCTGAAACATTTAAGTGTGACAAAACATGAAAAAATATCACATATATATCACATCACTGTATATATATATTAGTATATCACATATATATCACATCACTGTATATATATTAGTATATAAAGTAGTAGTCCTATGTAGTAGTACTGTAGTACTTTGAAATACGCCCTAAGGGAGGTGCTAGTATTGACTCGTCATTCGGTGAAAGTGATTGACTATTAGTCAGAGTATTAGCTGACTACTCCCCCTTTTGGGCTTCCTCAGTAATGCATCAAAAATCTCAGTTAAGATACTGAAAAGGAACAATTCCCCAAAATTTTACCCATTTTTAGTAAAAAAAAAAAAAAAAAGTATATATATATATATATATATTTATTAAGAATAAATATATATATATTTATATATATATTTTAAAAATTATTTAATTTCTTTTTATTTTTTTATTGGTACGTTACGTTTGGTAAGTAATGATGGACAGTCGTATCTCTGAGATAATATGAATTCTAACAGTTGTCAAATAGAGCTGTCAGCTGTGTACCAACCTGACATCTGCACAACAGAATCGATGCTCCCAACCCCATTAAGAAGCAAGAAATTCCACAAATGAACCCTGACCAGGCCCTGACCTGTGAAGTAAACACCATTTTAGGTGACAACATCATGAAGCTCACTGAGAGAAGGCCAAGGGTTTGCAGCACTGTCAACAAAGCAAAAGGAGGCTACTTTGAGGAATCTAAAATATAAAACAGATTTAGTTATTTATCTATTTTTTCTTTGCTACATAATTCCATTTATCTTGCATCATATATTTGATGTTTTCAGTATGTATCTACAATGTACAAAGTAGTAAAATAAGGAAAAAATTGAATGAAAAGGTGTGTTGATTGGTAGTGTTAATGTAGTGCAAGATGTTTATATGTAATAATTTATATTATTTTATATTGTTTTTATTACATTTTCCAGATTTTCCAGTCTTGTCCATTTATTTCAATTATTTTATATTTTTAATTATTTTTTTTACTTATTGCAGATCATTTGTTTTGGTAATCACTGTGAAAGCATTAAAAGATTGCAATGCACTTGCAATGTTTTAGACCATTATGAATTCCAAGCATTTCTGTGCCCAGAGAAAAAATATGGGATGGGATATCTAAAAATATTTTAAACTTGGGAAGGGTCATGTTTTGTTATTATTTTTAAATTATTATTATTATTTTATTTTTTTTACATATTTTCTCAAGAGTTGCTCTTTCTGAGGTAAATATTGTTTGGGACACTTAAGCTTTATCCTAGAAGTCTTCATGTGTTTAGTGATCAAAAGAGATTTTCTAGATTTTGTTCAGCTCACTCATGTCAACAGTAACGATTACAGAGATGAATAATTACTGGACAGTAGATCCCTCCTACCCACATTGGGAGGAAATCCATAGGCTTGTGTTTAATTTTACTGAAACAAATAACCTGCACACACCCAGATTAATTGGCAATGAAAACAATTTAACAAACAAAAACAATTATTAAATTTTCTGTCTAATAATCAACCTGATTTTTAACCAGGGTTTACACACAGTCCTGCCACCTGCAGGTCTGTCTGTGCTCATTTTCAGCCATTTTATATGCAAAGATATTAGCGCACGATTCGCATGTATATAGTGATTAACATCATTAACAATTATCCTTTCTTTTTAACTTACTTGCTCTGTCAGAATGAGCTGCTTCATATCTTCACATATACTTTTTGCGCATTCAATTGTAATTGGTGGAAAGTGACGCTAATAGTAACAGCCAATCAGAACACGATGCGGTCACCGCCACGCGCAATAGATTCGACCAATAGGGTTTGAGGATGGAGAGCTTGCCCGGACATGTTCTTCCCATAGTTCTCTATGTAGCCGGCTACACGTGTCTGCGTAAGCGGTGAGTTTCCTGTCGAATTTTTAAGAGTATATTAAACGTTGTAACATGTCTGTTTATTAGACTTACATGTATACTACACATTTATGGTCTCACTGTACGCCGTGTCTGTAAATCAGTTGATATATTTGTACATTTCACCTTTTAGCTGAGTAGTCCAGCCACGCGTTGTTATTTAAGAGTCTCTGCAATATATGAATTAATATTTTGAGAAAAGTATTCTGGCCTATATTCATATTTAGTATTTAATTTACACATATTCAGTCGTTTGAATTCTAACAGTGCTGTCCCATGTTGATAGCTAGCCAGCTAGCTAGCTAACTTGACCTGAGTCTGAGTAATAATACTTGAACAGTAAGTCACTTACTCCATGATAACAGGTCGGCTGTGTTCATAAAATTATAATTAATTTCTCCTTCTTAGTAAGTCTGCTCCATTGACCTTATTCATTTGTCTGTTCTTTATTCTACAGTTAGCTTCAGCAGAAATGTCTGCTCCAGGGCCTCTTAGTAATGGTGGAGTTTCCCAAAGTATTTGGGGACCCCGAAGCATCAAACCAGCTGTTGATTCTTCTATAATAGCAAAAGGATCTGTTCGGAGGAAACAAAGGAAAAGAAAGATCAGAAAGGAAAAACATGATGTGCAGTGTCAAGAAATGTACAAACTTGAAAAATCTAAGAAAAGAAAGTCCAGTCAGTTCTTGGATGAACAGACCAGTGAAATCAGTTCCTCTGAAAACTGTGGCCTCAGACCAGAAGCACCTTCAGACATTTCATTTAACAGCACCCATCCTGTGAAAGCTAAGAAGGCCAAAATAACTACACCCATCTCTATAAGGACTGGCAAATGTGCTTCCCTCAGCTGGGAAATTGACAGTGGCGTTTCTTCAGAGGCTAGTCCTCCCACCAGTGGCCGGAGTTCACCTTGTATAGGAATTAACCCTTCAGTACTGGTGGCTATGGACTGTGAAATGGTGGGGACTGGCCCACAAGGACGGCGTAATGAAGTGGCTCGTTGTAGTATAGTAAATTATTATGGGACTGTTATTTATGATCAGTATATCCTCCCTCTGCTTCCTGTTACAAACTACCGGACACGGTGGAGTGGTATCAGGGAGGAGCTCTTAAAAGACGCTTTGCCTTATGAGAAAGCGAAGGAAGAGGTATGAAGGACCATTCAGATCCACCCTCATGCTACTCCTCTGATTAGCATTTTTTGTATGATTGGATTACAATGATTATTCATATGACACTTTTTGCAGAGATTGTGAATGCCAACTGTAATAGAAATTAATCTCTTAACTATTTACAGATTCTCCAAATCCTTAAAGGAAAGGTAATAATCGGCCATGCCTTGCATAATGACTTCAGAGCCCTCGGCATCACTGTACCTAGAAAAATGACTAGGGATACATTGTATATGCGCCTGCTTCAAAAGATGTATGATCCTCACGAAAAACATAACTCGCTGAAAAAGCTGGCCAGGAAGCTTCTCGACAGGAGCATACAGGTATATTTATTTAGGGTTGTTTTTGAAGCCTTGACGGAAAGTGTATTTTTAAGAGCTTGTGATCACATTTTAATTTTATTCTCAATCAGGTTGGCAGAGCTGGTCACTGCTCTGTAGAAGATGCTCGTGCTGCGTTGGACCTCTACAAGCTGGTAGAAGAGCAGTGGGAAAAGTCTCTACAGAGCCACAGCCAGAACTGTGATTTCGTCTCGGAGTCCGCCTCCAATTTGGAACACTACATGGAGGACCAATATTGGCCAGAGAATATGACAGACAGCAATTAATGAGATTATAAGATGTGTACTCCATTCACTCCAGGATCCCCTCTGTTGTGCATGTTGGAGGGAACATTTAGCAGCTTTGTTCTGTGTAGTGATCCCTATTTAATGTGAATTCAGAAGAATTCATTATGTTTCTGTTATACAGGTCCTAAGTACTGTAGCAACTACACCTTTAGACAGTGGATGTTAACAGACATGGTAGAAATAATTATGCTTTATTATCCTACAAACACTTCCCAGACTAAATTATATAAAATAACCTATTAATATGGGAAAATATAGGGCCATCAAAATATCTAGATAACATTTTAATGTGATTTCCCATATTGAGTGGACTTCAAAAATGTTTTGAAATGCTGTCACTACTTAAATCAGAATAAAAAAAATACTCCACAACTCTTAATTTAGGCTACAATAGGTATTGTATCCAGATAATTGTATGTACTTGTTCTGAAATGGATCATGTTACTCATTTGTGTAACTGGATCTTCTCAGAAATATTGGTGTCCATTTGTAAGATGCTTAATTAGGAGTGATGTCCAAGCGCAGCAAGTACTCTATGGGTGTCCATCATTACCGTAATGCAGTTACTATGTGCGTTACTTGAACTGTTCAAGTTGATAAATACCAAAAAAGTTTCTTGTAAATGGTTGGTTTGCCAAGACACTCCATCGCTACATGGTTTTTATGCCACGTATCTTAAATGTATTATAACTTTGTGGAATCATATACACACAAGAGCACTGTTGTAATTTAAATACATTATAATAACTGAGGTAAATTATTATACATGTTCCTAAAATTCTGGTTCAGAGATGCAAGGGTGAGCATATTTATCAAATTTAACATGCTTGTTATTTATTAAAGGTTGTGGAACAAAGCTGGACTTAGTTTTTCTTTTAAATCAAGTTAAAACACTGGAAACAAAATTTTGTTTCTCTAATCTTAATTGACTTCTTTCATAAATAGGAGATAACATTGCCACTTCCAATGTGTAACTACTGAGAATTGTTTTATAAGCATGAATAATTGGTTATAGCCTGTGGCCTTTAACCCCTTAAAAAAACCTTACCTCATGGGGTTACCGGAGAACACAAAGGTTTATGTAATCTGAAGTTGTAGCCTTCTGAACTGGGTCTTGAAGGCATTACATTCATTCTTTGTTTTCTGATGCGTTCAAGAGGGTAAACGGTTTATTTGAGTTGTTTTCTGCAGTGAGAATTATACAATGGTGAGCTTAACAGCTAATCTGCATTTTTTAACAGTAGCAATAGCAATTTAGTTTAGCCAGTGCTATCCTCTTTAAAATTTCCCACTTGTCATTGTTGCTTTCCATAATGAGGGGTGGCTTTGGCTGTGATTTAGTTTCTGTTCATTCAGCTTGTGTCCACAACATGCAGACATCAAGTGATAGACAAATCAGTTGAACCCTGATGTAGATGTCACCCTGAAATCCTGCTCTAATGAGTTCAGGGTTTCATAACGCCTCACTGTTACCATTTTCTGATATTGTCCTACTGTGTATAATAGTTAACCTGTTGGGGGAGAAAATCTAGGCTCTAGAACAAAGCTTAATACACTGCAACACTTCTATTGGGTCCTTGTGAAGGAGACGAATTTCTGCTTGTGTTTAGATCTTTAAAAGGGTTTGAGGGTGAACCCGCACTCAAGCAACCCCAGTTTTGTCCCGGGCTGGTGCCAAGATGTCTTGCACACATTCATAGAGCACAGAGGCCAGCATTGTCCTGCCAGTCCCACTGCCTTAGGTACACAGACCCCCTCTTTGAAAGGCTAAATCCTGATTTAGGGGATTACAACTTTGTTCCCTATTGCGTCAGAGGGAAACGTGCTATGGTGACGTGACAGCAGAGAACGAGAAAAGTGGAATGAGTAGTCTTGGCTTCTCTTTCACTATGGGAGTAGACTTTAGTGGGAAGTGAGGTTATTTATGATGTCCAATGCTCCATATCTAGATTAAATTTTCAGATCTTGTGGAATATGTGTAATTCCTTGCCAGGCTTGCTATTCCACTTCACTTTAAAGGAATTGTTTTCTTGTTTTTTTAAGCATGTCTTGGCCATGGCAGTGTAATGCAGTGGGTCCTCAAACTTACAGCATACTCCATTTATGAAAATGAGTGGTTATGTCGCTGGCCTTTTTAAAATGCTTGTATTTACTGTCTCATACGGTAGTAGAATGCAGTTGAACGCCTATTAAATGCCTTACGATAATAGCGAGCGCCACAAGTTACACAATAACTAGGAATGTGATGAATAAACATCTTATACCTGGAGATGAGCACATGCTTGCAGGGGGAGAGAGAAGGGGCTGTGCTCTGCTCTGCTAACTCACTTAGCGCTGAGATATTTGTTTTATACACTGTTACTGTTGAATAAGAATTCCAATCCAATAACCATTTTAAGAACCTTTGTTTTAGATTACACTTAATTAAGAGAAAACTTTCAGATGTTCTGTGAGTTAAAGTATTGTAAAATTAGCTAGAAATGCATTCTAACCGCAATGCAGGGGGTCCTCGGTTTACTCGACATACGAAAGTTTGTGATTACATTCATGCGCGTATTAACTGTTATACGGTGGTAGAATGCAGCTGAACGCTTACTAAATGATTTAAGGTAATACATGAGTGACAGGTTAGTGTTGAATAAGAGTTCATGTGGATTGGTGGGTGAGATGGGGGGTTAATAGTGCACTGTGCTAAGGCACCGTCAGTGTGGTCTTGCCACAAGTCTCCAATGTGTTTGCTGCTGTGGTGTATGATAAAGCATTAAAAGGAGCATTTCTATCTGGAGCAACATTGCCTAAATGCTTTACTGTAATATGAGAAGGTTCGTGCATGTTGCTGGCTGCTAATAAAGCACAGCGCTGTTTAATAAAACCTCTGCAGCATCATTGCATGTATGAGTTCTGACTTACATCAAAATTTGAGTTACATCACACTGAGGGACCAAACCCTGTAACTCAAGGTGCCTTCAAATTACACCTACAGGTGAGAAAACATACCAGTTAGGTGCTTCTTTAATAGAGAAATGCTCCTCCAGTGGATAAAACAGGATGCGTTCGTGGAAAGGGTCCGTAAATGCATGAGAATGTGGGGTAGTTCCAGAATTGATGCCTTTCCAGTGGTGAAAATGTAATGTGAGGCCATATGGGTCCTGCCAATGGGATTAACCTGAAGCTCCTTACAGGTGCCTTAACTCATGAAGTTATGAAACGCCCTTTTCTCACTTCCCAAGTGAGAACATGACGAATTGTTCTTGTGATGGAAAGAGAAATCGCAGTGAAGAAAATGAGATGCAGTGCCCTACTAATACCCTAATGAGATTTTGAATTACCTTTTAAAACCTGCTTACATTCAAAACACATCGTAAGGCTGCAAACTATGCAAGGGGATGATAATTTAGGCGAGTATCTAGCTAATTTTTCAATGCACCCATAAGGCTGGAGTAGGTTAGGTTAACTGTATTTTATGGTTGAATTGCAGTAGTGATGACATAAGTTTAAACAATTGTTATTTCTTATTTTAAAGTTAAAGTTATTATTTTATCTAATACATTATCATTTTCTAACCTTTATCCTAACCTGATTTTATACTTACTTTTGCTTTTTCTTTCTTTAACATTTTTAAAATATATTTACTGTTGAGCAAGTTGCATATTTTGCTACTTTTATAAAAGGGTAGCATACATTTATTATTATTATTATTATTATTATTATTATTATTATTATTATTAAGTTACAGGGGATTCTAACAGTCCACAGTCTGAGCTGTAACTAAAACTAAACCAAACTAAAAAAAAGAACTAAGAAATTCTTCCCCAAGGCAATTATTTTAGGGCACTTTGTACGAAAGACCCATGGGACAATAAAGTTTGATGTGAATTAATTTTTAATCCCATTAAGACTGGGGCTGTGTCAAACAAATGGTAATTGTTCCGACTTCATCAATTATGGATATTTCTTACTACAAAATTCTGTGTAACTTTTTGTATGCTGGTGGGCTCCAATGTCATCGTGGATCTGCCACTGCTGAAGTGTATTCTTATAAAAATAAAACCTGAAAACTTGAACTTTATAAATGTTATTTAAGTGCTACAGAGTTTTAATAATGTTACTGTTATTTATTTAAAAAATGCAAATGGTAATGTGAAGGACATTTATACCAGTGTTTGATGACATTTTCTTAACACAAATGCTTAATGTAATTCCAAAGGGGCACAAATAGCACTGCAATCATGAACTCACTGAGCTAAATTAAAGGTTATACAAATCTCTAGCAGTGCTTGGTGTGTCAGCATTCATCCATGTGTAAAAAAGAGGCTGAACATCGTGCTGATGGCATTACAGAAAAAAAGCCTCTGTTCACACTGAGTAAGCTGAGGGTAGAGTAACCTAAACCCATCCACAAACTAAAGTCCAGGTAGAAGTAGCCAAGCAGAACTTCAACTACAGAGCCAGAGTGGAACTTCTTTGTTCACCTAGTATCTGCCGACATGGAAAAAGTGTGTGGTTTGATACTATTCTATTTTGCGGATAAATATAGTCAGAAATAACATGCTAAACCTATCTGCTCAAAGGGGTGTGCAATTCAAGTGCGCAGCCACCAAAACACAATGACATTTAATACTAAATGTTACTCATTGTGAATGACTGAAGTAAACCTGAGTATAGAAGACCATTTCTTTCACTTACATTGGTGTATTTTCTACACACTTCATCTTCCTTAACCTGGGAATATCTTTAACTGGGAGTCGGTCCCATCTCAGCCTAAATGGCATAGTTCTCTTTAACCACATGTACTAATATCCTCTTTTACTTTCATTGTTTTGACAGTTTTCCCCAGTCAAAGGGCTATTTTATATCAGGGGAACTGGAACCTAATGGAGCAATACACTTTGAACCTATGACTACAGCATATTTGTGAATAGCTATTGGTCAATATTCTCATTCCTTTCTCCTCCAATTATTTTCGTGCTGATTAACGTTAAATCTGCTCTGTGTAATCCTGTGTGACGGTGTTAATCCAGAGGGAGGGGAGCCACTACAAATGATTGAAGAGGGCAACTCCTCTCCTCACCACAATTCTGGGGACAGACCCCTCAGCTGCTACCACTGTGTCAGGTAAGCCATGGCTAACTTGGGCTGGGAGAAGCTAGCGCTCCTTTTTGTACCTTGAGTCCTTGACTCCAAAAGGTTTTTAGGTGCTAAGAAGAGTGGTTTCTTAGAAATTGGCTTTTAAATATGATTAGAATGTTCTGGACTGTTCTGCTGCACTGTACTTGGATTTAAACGACTTCAGTAAAGAGACTCTTACTTGGTGCCAATGAGTCAGTCCATTTATTTAGAATCATTTTTGTTAATTATACAACAAGCATAGACTAATAAGATGAAATGATCAAAATCTCTGGTTTCTTCTGAGACATGTTATGATAGATTAAAATAGGACTCTTTGTTCTAAACAAGAAAGGTTAATATGACCTCCAGTCAGAATAAAAACTACTTTAAAATGCTTAGAAATGCATGAAAGGCCACCCACAATACGTTTGATTATGTGGTCCATGCATCTTTCTCAACAGGATCAATAGGAGCATTCTTTAGCTGATTTCCTTCGGCTAAAGCACTCAATCCCTCTGTTTCCAGTTTTTCTCAAGACTACACTGAACATTTGAAGCAATGGCTGTTGTGGTAAGTACACGAGAGTTTTTTAACTGTTATTTTTTTATTCTTTACATATCCAATCCAAAATCCTGAGAGTACTATGTGTTAACCTTCCTAATGAGAATTCAAATTCTCCATTGGTTTTCTGAAATAACTTACCTAATATGCTACTATTTTGCATTAAAATAATATCTTTGAAATAATTAGGATTTGAAAGTCCAGAGTCTGTGAGATTCATTTGAATAGCATAGTTCGCAAACATTTCTAGAACGAGTGAGCTTTCAGTCCAGGGCTGCAACTGCATCGCTTTAGCTGCTAATCTCTTATATCAGACAAAGGTTTGCCTTTTTTTCGGTCTTTTTTTAACCAGGCTTTACTCAATTCATGTGAGGCAGCTTAGCATTTCCTCACACTAGGCCTCATTGAGTGGGTTTGCCACAGGAGGGCCAAAACTTCTGGATTAGTGTTGTCAGAGAGCCCATAAAAGGACATTCTGATGCCCCTACTGTCTGTTCGCAGAGTGGAACGTACCGTATGGTGTCAGAGGAGGAACAGGCCCTCAGGGCCAAGCTGGAGCATCTAACAATCAAAGACCATGGGCCAGTGTTTGGAACCTGCTCTAAGCTGCCCGACCACGCAATACAGAAGGTGTGTAAGCAAACAAACCAGGACGAATGGGGATAATGTATGTTTAAAATGTTGACCAATATTTTTTTTACATGTCCTACATGGGGCTCTGCATGCAATCTTCAATAAATAAAGTCACAAGTCAAAAATTGCATAAGTAGTGATAGGGAGCATCCAGTTAACCCACTGATAACCCACCGACCATGATTGATGCCTCAGTGCTACACCACTAGTAATTTATTATTCAGATTACATATACTTACTCTGCAATCAACATCACTCTAATAAAATATATTCTGCCAAAACACATTCCATCCTGTTTCCTGTGATAAGCAAATACTGTTTAAATAGCTAACACATCCATTTAAAAGGTGTTATAATATTCTTATGAAAACCTTATAAATTCCTGTTTTACAAAAGTATAAAAAAAAACCTCAATGTTTCACTGTTGTATCTTCTTGTCATTGTAGGCGAAAGATGAGCTAAATGAAACAGAAGAGAAAAAAGCAACAGCGGTGAAGGAACTGAGGGGTATCATGAAGGACAAAGCAGGGAGTGGAGATGATTTGGCCAAGGCAGTGGATGACACATTTGGCCCGAAACCAGATACTATGCTCGTGAGGTTCATTCGGGCCAGAAAATATGATGTGTACAGGGCGTTTGAACTCATGAAGGGTGAGAGGATAATAGTTTTGTTTTCATCCAAAAAATATGTTCAGTTTTAAAACAGTGCTTCATGTAATGGTGGTTCTGTTATGGTGTAGCAAAAACGTCAACAACCGTGCACCCCAAAGCCCAGTACACTGAATTATTCCTCTGCATTAGGTTACGTCCGCTTTAGGCGAGATTACCCCGAGCTGTTTGAGAACCTGACCCCAGAGGCTGTACGCAGCACCATTGAAGCTGGTTACCCAGGAATCCTTAGCAGCAGAGACAAATATGGCCGTGTGGTGCTGCTCTTCAACATCGAGAACTGGGACTATGAAGAGATCACTTTTGATGAGGTGAAAACAAGTTAAAAGAGAAAGAGTACATTTCCAGACAATAGGCTGAAGGCACCTAAGCCCCCGACTGCACACAATGCTCTGGATAAAAGCATCTGCCAAATGTCTTAAACCAATATAGAATGTATTATTTTACAAAAATGAACCTTTTTTGAGTAAAATCTGGGAAAGTCAGAAAATATTTGTGTGTGTTGCAGATCCTCAGGGCCTACTGTGTGATCCTGGAGAAGCTGCTGGACAATGAGGAGACTCAGATCAATGGCTTTTGCATCATTGAGAATTTTAAGGGTTTCACCATGCAGCAGGCCTCTGGCATCAAACCGACCGAGCTAAAGAAAATGGTAGACATGTTGCAGGTATAAATAAACCACATGTGCTCTATGAACCACATATTTCCACAACAGCAGGTTCAGACTAGTTTAAGACCTTGAACTGCAGGTCTATTGTGTTGACAAAATCTTAATCTTTTATCATTTACTGCTATATATATATATATATTTATATTGTTAAATAGTGATGCTCCCACAACGCTCTTTAAAGCTCACACATAAGTTATGTAGTTAGAAGATTAAGTGAAGGCAACATTAAGGCCATTGCAGTTTAATGCGTTTAAAATCATCAATCCACTTCTAACACAGATTTAACTGCACATCTGCTAGTGTTGCTGCTAGTAACACTAGGAATTTTGTAGCATTAGCATTAGCATTAGCGTTCCAACTTTCCAGTATCACTGACCTATTTCAAATATTTCCCCTGGGGTAGGACTCTTTCCCTGCTCGTTTCAAAGCTGTACACTTCATCCATCAACCCTGGTACTTCACCACTACCTACAATGTGGTGAAGCCCTTGATGAAGAGCAAACTCCTGGAGAGGGTAAGCTAACAGCGTCCTCCCTGATAGATACAGCACTAAAGTTAGCACTAGACAGGCTCTAGTCTGACTGAACATGTTTTTGTCTCGTTTTCAAGGTGTTTGTCCATGGAGATGAGTTGGAAACCTACTATCATGAGTTTGATCCTGAAATCCTGCCAGCAGAGTTTAATGGGAAAGGTTCTAAATATGACGGGAAAGCAATAGCAGCAAAGCTTTTTGACTGAGAAATATTCCAACCATGAAATATTGTGTTAATGTAATTCTGGTCATATGTGCTGTGACTTGTGAAAACACTGGTAAACCTTTTTTGGGGAAATTGCAAGTCTTTGTTGAGTAAAGTTAGTAAAGCCTAATAAAAATGTCCTCAAAAAACCTATTAACAGCACCACAGACATTTTCTGAACAACAATCCCAAGTTCAGGAGCTGATGGAACTCAAACATGAGCATGCTTTCTCTGCATTCAGTTCTCTAGGAGCTTTTCTCATGGTCTAGGAAGCCCTACAGCACCAGTATCAGCACAATGTACCTTTCTTAACTGACAGAAACGATGTTTCTCCTATTCAAAAGTGTGCCCGTTTGCAGAGAACAGTAAAAAATACGACACAATTGTCTGAAATGTTATCCCTAATTGATGTGTACAATAAAATGTATATAAAGATGCCTGCTCACTTCCATCCGTGTTTTAAAGACCACAATGAAAATCAAACCTCTAAGCTTCATTTTAAGCCAAAGACACCTTTAATTCAAATAAGTATGATTAAATGTGAATGTGTCACGAAATAGTGTATGCATTAAGTGCTTTAATGATGTTAGTATGATTATAACTAATCTGATTACATAAAACATCTCATGTTCATGACATACTGGTGAAGTAACTGGCCTGAGGGGGTCATGAGGAATTATATAATTATAATTATATAACAGCCATACTAAAGGAATGCACATATAATTTAAAAAAACTCAACAGAAAGTTACAAAAATTAGTTTATTTTGCACCAACATTGATTTTTTCACAACACAGTCCTGCATTTGGAGTACACTCAAGAAACCATTGTGGGGCATAATGCCCTAGGCTTGTTTCACAGAACAATAACAGATTAAGAGTTTGAACTTCAAACAGAAAATCTGTCACTATATTTAGACCCAGATCTGGAAGAGTGGTAACTGCGAAACGATGGAATCTACTGTACAGTCTTATGTCACACTGGTTGAATCCAGTTCTCCTAATTCTCTTTGCTTTTCCACCAAGAAGACCATAATGAATGGTGTAAAATATAAACCCTACAAAGCTTACAGTTATCATTCTTCAGTGCATTATGTATATTCGATGAATTTAGCTTTTTAAAATTACCACCAAATGATGTGCTACCACATAAAAAGTGGCCTAAAGTCACTATTTCCTTCTGGGTTTAATATTTACTGTGACTGTTGAACCAAACACCAAACCAAAGCGGTATACTCATCAGTAATCAATACAGCAATATGCGACAAATTAACTACAACATTGCTTTATACACACATATATAAACAACAAGATTTTCTGTTCATTCATCAGTTGCCTGGTCAAGAATAATGTAAAATCCTTTGCTGTAAAGTAAAACACGTTGCTTTCAGAAGCAACCGACAGGGGGTGACAGTGCCACACAGAGGAAAAAAATATTTATTTAAATTTGTTTATGTCATTGTTTTTGGCTTTTAAAACCAGTCATTCTGATAAACTGTCTTAATGTTACGTATTTACTTTTACACAATTTAGTGTTTTAAAATGGTGATATCTTTTGATTTACGCCCAAGTACATTTTTGGCTCTGTATTTCCATGAATAATTGAGAAAGATGTTCTCATAGGTATGATTCCTCTGTACTTTGTTCTATGTCTGTCACCATATGTGTTTCTGTGAACAACTAACACACAGTAACAGGACCGTCTGAACATAAAACAACAGAAACAAGACGGATGCCATGACACAAAAAAATCTTCAAACAACTCGTTTGGAACATTTGGAAATGACACCATTGGTGTTTTTTCCCCTCTGCACAACTGAGGCTTGTATTTTAAATTACAATTTTAGACGACACAGCATGGTTAAACCCCACACATCTTCTCTCAACAGGGATTCATCTCCCATTTTTAAAACACAAGTGTTGGAACATTCAAACCTTCCACTTCTCATTACACATCCGTCCAGCTCACTTTAAACCTGTACGTCCTCAAAGACCTCCTTTCCCAAAGTGTATTATTATGTAAACTCCCTCACTAAGCCCACTGCATATTCTCGTTGACTTGAATGGTTTGAGGGAATGGTTTGATATTAATGTGCTGAAAACGGTCTGTGTTTATCGAGAAATGTGTAAGGCTGCAGTTCTTCAGCAGCGCCGGGTTACACTCGGGTAATACAGTGGGCATTGAATGCTTTTGAGTTGAGTTACTCATCTGAGCGAACAGTGAGCGACACGGAGGAGTGTTAAGCATTGCCTTTGAGTTCTGTGCAGTCCGTTGCTTGGTGGCATTGTGGCTTCTGCTTCTGCCAATGGCATATAGCATTAGCGTAACTGATGATAACTTTATCCATCCAGGTAAGAGGCTGAGGGAAGAGCACAGCACCTTCAAAGAAGCCCAGATGACCTCCATGCAATGTCAACACGAAGATGGCGTTCTCTTTCTTTTCTGTGGAAAAGCAATCACTGTTAGTCTGTTATCTGGTTCAACACAAGTGCTGTGTAAATGGACAGTGGGTTTGTTAGTAATGTGAGGTTGTTCTTCTGTTAGAAACTGGCAACAACAAAACATGATATAAAAGTAGTAACACTGAAATAATTAGAGCGACCATATTTTAGATTTAGAAGAAAATTACACTGGGGGTGGGGGTACGGTTGGGTGGGGTGGGGTGGGGTAGGGTAGGGTAGGGTACGGTTGGGTGGGGTGGGGTGTGGGTACGGTTGGGTGGGGTGGGATGTGGGTACGGTTGGTGGAGTTGGGTGGAGTGGGGTACGGTGGGGTGGAGTGGGTTATGGTACGATTGGGTGGGGTGGGGTAGGGTACGGTTTTTATGTTCCAAAAAGAGGACAAAGGGAACGTGTGGTCACCTAAAATAACAACATATACACACACATATTATAGCTCCATCTCCTCTCCTTGCTACAGCCTAAAAATCTTCCTCTGTCCTTCAGTTTCAGGGGATAAGTGCCAAATAGAGGTAGGGAGTCAGCAGAAGACACCCCAAAACTTCTCAGTGTCCCTTCTTACACATCTTAAGTTAATTTAGTTTAATAAAACTGGATAAAATTCAGTCCAGTGTTCATAAGCAGGACAGGAAATATTCTTCTTGTTCTGAATTTGATGATGTTTTTGTTGCATGTCATATTTATTTATTTTTTATTTTTTTTGATGGATATGCTCACTCCAACCTGCTGATACAGAAATGAAATGAACTACTCAATTAATGATGTAATTATTTATAAATAGTATGACTAAACTTAAAGCATACATCAGCTTTTTCTAAAAGGGAAGCTGATACTGACTGTTGACATGCTAAAAGATCAGAAGTATTTATCTCTGACTCAATTCAGTTACTTCATGTCATGTTACCCCTTTGCTACTGTTGCCTTTCGACACCCTAAACTCCAGAGCCCTTCCTGTCTTTCGCCCTAATGCCCTACAGCGAGCAAGACGAGAGGCCTATCACAGCCCTAGTCAGTCAAACTTAAAGGCTGGGGTCAAACGAATGAAGGTGACCATGTGATTATGTCGAGGTTACGGTTTCAGAACGCTGTTATACGTTGCCAGTCAGGACAGGGATTGCCCTGTTTATTACGACTGTCCTCGATATGGAAAGGAGGTTAGCGGAGAAGCAATGCCACCTGACATGTGATTACAGGCCATATGGAGCCCCTGCCAAACGCTGCTCTGAGTGAGAGGGGAGCGCTATAGTGTGACAGCTGGCCTGAGCTGTAAAACAGCAGCTTTGACTCTTCCTGTCATCCTTCACTACTGAGTCTACACCAAGAGAACTGCATTGGACCAGAACTAAAAAGTGAATGTGGTAAGAAAGACTTACAGCTGAATCCACTGAGACCTGCATAGTCAACAGGTATTAATTCAGTCCATGAACTTCACTTTACTTAAGCATTTCTTCAGCAAATATTCAAATTTCCACATTTTTCACCTTAGCCAAAACTTTGTTGATTGTCTAGGGTTGCTTCTTTTGGATCACAAATGTGGTTTTGTGACCGAGGGATCCTGGGTTTGATTCCCAGAACCAGCCAGCTAGCTGAAATGCCCTTCTCAGTGCCTCGGATGGGTAAAATGCAGAGATACAGTTCTCCTCAGGGATTAATACAGTATATTAATAAAGAAAATAAAAAGATCAATTATAAAATTCAGAAAGGCTTTGACTAAGGCTTTTAGATATATTATATACAGTATCTCACAAAAGTGAGTATAACCCTCACATTTTTGTAAATATTTTATTATATTCTTTTATCTTTATTATATCAACACTGAAAATATGACACCTGGATACAATGTAAAGTAGTCAATGTGCAAGTTTATCTTGGTCTTGTCAGACCGCAGGACATGGTTCCTTAGTCTGCTTGCCTTCAGCAAACTGTTTGAGGGCTTTCTTGAGCATCAGCATGGCTTCATTCTGGAATGACAGACATGCAGACCAATTTGATGCAGTGTGTGGCGTATGGTCTGAGCACTGACAACCTCTGAGTTCTGAGTGGAACCTGTCCTGTTAAACCACTGTATGTTAAACCACATTGTATCAAAGTGTCATATTTTCAGTGTTGTCCCATTAAAAGATCTAATTGAATATTTCCTAATTGTTATGGGTGTACTCATTTTGTAAGATACTGTACTTTTGTCCATTGTTAAACCACACAAGCAAGTCTGCCTGAAACAATTTAGAGATGCAGTAATAACTAGTGGGGTATAAACATTAATAAATTGTTAGCTAAATTAACCTTGAAGCTTCCGTGCAAAATTAAAAAAGGAAACACTAAAATGTTTTGGCGTATCATTTAAAGTAAGGGGGAAGTTAGACTTTAAAAAAGCTAAGCTATCAATACCTACACCATAAATAATAACAATATACTATACTTCTACATAAAGCAAGCTTTATTGCTGAAATTTTACTTAATAATTCACTTAATTAATTGTAATTAAGTCTAAGGGACTTACACCATTGGAGAACCCTTTTGAATTGTTTATATTCCTTCATAAATATGATTTTAAATATCACTAGTAGCTCAAAAGTAGATAAAATGAACCCAATAAAATGTAAAAACTAAAATATTTTAAAATATTTAAATATTGCCAATATCACTTACTCGTGTGGCAAAAGTTTTGTAAAAAAAAGCAAAATTTTGCTTTAAGTTTTTTTTATGTGCTATCCCCTTGTGCAGCAGTAACTGCAACTAAACATTTCTGATAACTGATCAGTCCGGATTGGACACATTTTAGTTCATTCGTCTGTTCACAGATTTTCTCACATGAAAACTGCATTTCTACAGCATTTATATTGGATTAAGGGCTGGACAGTGACTTGATCATTCCAAAACATGAACATTATTCTTCCTTGACCATTCTTTGGTCTTGCTGAATGACCCCCTTTCTCTTGCGATTCAGTTCACAGACAGTGAATAGTAAACAGTGGCGTGCTCCTTTCAGCCTTGTCATGTACACCATTGTTGTTCAGTGTTTTCCTAATGGTGTACTCAAGAACATTATTTATGATTTTGTAAGTTTGCCCACTGACTAAGAAATGAACAGTTTATAAATTTTAATCAATTTAATCGTAGTTTTATTTTAACAGTGAGAATGAAATGCAAATCAATTTATATATTTTATATAATGTGATATTCTGGATTTTCTTTTTGATATTCTATTTCTCACCATTATAAAAAACCTACCATTAAAATTATAGACTGTATACTTCTTTGTCAGTGGGCAAACTTACAAAATCAGTCAGGAGTTAACAATTTAGTTCAAATCTATTTTTTATTTACCTTTTTTTACATTGTTTAAACTTTAGAGTGTAAACTTCATTAAATACTTAATTAAACACTAACACACATCAGATGAAGCAGACTTGAGAATGACAAAACCTGCAACAGCACAAGCTCTCCACTGAATAGCCAACATTTCCCCGAGCGAGAGTTACAGGGTGTTCTTTTGGCAAATGCAGAATGGGAGTAATCTGGTCCCTCTGTACTAACTTATCAGCAAAGACAGATGAGCTTGAAGAGCCTGAGGAGCCAGGAGCAGCTGCGGTGGAGGGAAGTGAGTGCATTTCTCTGATAAATATTCACACAGGGCCAAATGGATCACATGGCCCTAAAAAATTCAGCACCAGGGTCTTGGAGCACAGAGCTCAAGCAGCTCTCAAAGTATGTCTAATGAAGCGAGGAAATGAACTGCTACACAGCTTACAGATGAGCTAACCTGCTGTGCATTAAGGCTATTAACACTGACAACTTTGACTAAAATACATTTTCTGTTCTATCAGGATTAATAATCCTCAGCCTGGGAGAGAGGCAGTGTAAAAGCTTAGCAGAAAGAGCTTTGCAGCTGCTTTATCTGCAGCCTTAGAAATACGAGCACTGATTGCTTTCTGCATTCATGGATTTAACTGTAAATCTCTTAGATCTGTTTGAATATTACTTTTTTAAAAAATCCTATAGACACATTCTCTCATTTACTAGTTTATTAAATGCACCTAACTGTGCCCAGATTCATTAGACTTATTGATTTTATCAGAAATACCAATGAAAAAGGTGCATGAAGCTCATTCTATGCTGAACAATTTGTCAGATCTCTACCCTGTTCCTTCATAGAAAGACAGCACCATGCAGTGGAAACATAGAACAAATATCTACTGATATTATGACGTTCATATGCATTTATGTAACAAAATAGCATTGGATTATATTTAGTTCCAGTGGAATGAAATGTCACCCAGAAACTTATCAAGAAGCTGACGATGAAGCTAGAGAAGGAAATGAAGACGCTGTAAAAGAAGAAGCACCTGAAAATTGAAGCTGAAGAGGATGGAGCTAAAGAAGAAACTGAGAAGATGAAGAAGAAGATGATGAAGAAGAAGAAGAAGAAAAAGAAGAAGAAGAAAAACTGAGAAGAAGAAGAAACTGAGAAGAAGAAGAGGAAGAAGAAGAAACTGAGAAGAAACTGAGAAGAAGAGGAAGAGGAAGAAACTGAGAAGAAGAGGAAGAAGAAGAAACTGAGAAGAAGAAGAAGAAGAAGAAGAGGAGGAAGAAGAAGAAACTGAGAAGAAGAAGAAGAAACTGAGAAGAAGAAGAAGAAGAAACTGGGGAGAAGAAGAAGAAGGAGAAGGAGAAGAAGGAGAAGAAGAAGGAGAAGAAGAAACTGAGAAGAAGAAGAAGGAGAAGAAGGAGAAGGAGAAGAAGAAGGAGAAGAAGAATAGGGTACAGTCATGGATGGAGAGGAGCTGATTGTAGGTAAGTGTTTCTTATAAACTGGTAACTCAGTGTAAATCTTTGCTGAGAAACACTTTGTAGAAATACCTGCTAGTGTCTGAGGTATGGTCAGCAGGGACTTGTGGACTAGAGGGTCATCTGATGAGTTCACCAGAAGAAGAGGGACGTTTACCTGAGAGGATAAAGAACACACGACATCACTACTGTTATAATAATTACTTATTAACAAGCAAAGATGTTTTCAGGATGACTAATATAATCTCCTTTTAATACTCTTTCAATCTTACTTACATTGTGAATGTAATGTACACAGCTTTCCTTTTCATAATATTCTTTTAAGGAATCATGACCATGAAACTTTCTGAGGAAAAACAAATGGACAGAGAGTTGCATACAACACCTACAGGGAAGACTCTGGGCCGATTTCAACTCTGTTTGACTCTGAATTCATACAACCATATCAGCAAAACAGTTTTGCTTTGTTTCTGAATGTTTTAATAGATCAGTCCCTTCAGTAAAGACGTTCCTGAGGAAGACTAACTTCAGCTACAATCGACACAATTATCACACTTCATCACTTATTGACACAAAAGGGCACGAAACAGGCAAATGCATCAGCATTAGTTGAAACTTGTGACCCATCAAGCAATACCTCATAATGTTGTCGTCTATCTGCATCAGAGAGGTGGCTGTATACAGACGACTTAGATCCAATATCTCCATTTTGGTGGAACGTGTCCCAAACAGAATTCCTCTGCAGAGATAGTGCAGAATATCCTTACATACGTTCATCACGTTCATGGTTCAGTTACTCACTATTACTCTACCTTATTTATGCTTACCTGTGGGACAGGATGATCTTTTTCATGTTGTCTGCCATGAGGAAGTTATACAGTCTTCTGCACCTGTCCCACTGTAGAAACGTCTCCTGAGCCCTAAAGTCAAAACAACCAGAGAACAACAAAGTAGACTTGGTTAACCCCTCAAACCCTAGATTTATTATACAATAATTATTAAGCAACAACAGTCATTAATAAGAATCTAATATATATAGATATATAGATATAAATCATCAGATTCTTAGAGAGAGAGACAACATTTTTTTAATTTTTCAGAAATAATTATAGAAATAATTTGTGTGACTATTGACATCTAGTGCTTGTTAATAATGATGGCCTCATAGCCTTGGTGCTAAACCAAAAAAAGAGCATTTGGACACCAAACAGGTTTTGATTGATTGTCCACGTCTGGGACAACTGAAAAATTATTTAAACTAAATTTTTCACCAAAAATTGCTTTAAGGGGTTATATAGTAAACCTATTCAAAACCACACTTAACCAATTGGTCCCATAAATTACTGAACATCATATTGTCCCCATCATAGTAATATCTATATCTATATTTGCGCATTTTAATGATTTACACTAATTGAAAGTCCTAATTGCTTTACAAAATGCAAACATTTTGTAAGAAATGTTCCCCAAACCAAATTTTATATCATTAACACATGTTTTTATGACAACAACAATGCACTGTGAAAGTGTACACTGACCTCAGAGCACTGTAGCCTTGACAGACACTGACGCAGCACAGCACTCTGTCCTGATTGGCCTGGTTCTCCCCCAAGAACTTACACACAATGTTCCCCCCAAGACTGAAGCCCACAACTATGAGCTGAGTCTGGAGGAACGTCCGTTTAATGTAGGTCACCATGGCTGAAAACTCCCACGTACAACCTGCAGCACACAATATACACCCTGAACAGGAACTCCAGTCTTTACACATTACGCAATTAAAACATTCTTCTCAAAATGACAAACAAGGTGAAACTAATGCAGAAGAACGGGCAGGTCATGAGTTACACTCCCCATCCAAACATGGCAGACAGCTGCTGTTTATCAAGCAGCAAGGCTCCCAGACAAAGACAATGCTGTTTCCCCAGCACAATGATGAAATTGCTGGATAATCTTACTAAACATTGATTTCCATTTCATTACACAAACACTGGTCTTACCATAGGTGAACATCCGTGGGGAGGTGAGCTCAATGTTTGGAAGAGCCCCTAGATGATTAAGAACAGCGCATCTATAGCCCTGCTTTTGAGAATAATCCACAAAGGTGCGAATGTAGTGCTTCTCGCTGTGGTTACCGATCCCAGGGCAAATCACCATGGTTACATCATCTAGGAACAGACACCACACAGATAGATAGTACCACACAGGTTCCAATTTTCTTCCTCACTTTCCTTTTTGGCACAAAGAAGCTACGGGTCAGACAGTTTACAGCCCTAGATGACCCGGCTCAGGTGTGTAGGGAACAGATGGGGAGAATGGGCCAACAGCAGAGAGTCATTGGTCAAAATAAATTGGTTTTACTGTTTAACTTAAATATAGACCTCTGTTTATGCCCCAGATCAGTTTAGGCCTGTATGTTGACCTGCACTTTTACAACTACATATTAGCTCATATTGGCTTTATCGCATTTACTGAATTATACAGAGTAGTTATCAAATAGCCTGAAGTGTAACTACATAACAGTAACACTAGAGCTCGAAGGTTTCATTCAAAACAAGCTCTTTCTTATTGATGAAGACCAGCGTCTCCCATTCAAGTCTGTTGAAGACTTTTGACCGTATTGACTAAGTGAATGTGATGCGATTTGAATAAACAGAACACTAACCACCAGTCAGATGGTCACCAAGAGGCTCGAAGAGGTCAAATGTGGCTGTGGCTCCATCTTGCATTGGAAGATACATGCGTACGCCACATGGGTGAGGAGAGCTCACTCGGCCCATCTTTCCATAGAGTGCGGTTTGAAAATGTCCACTCTTACCCCACAGTAACGGGGGAATATACCTGAAAACAACACCTGCGTATGAGCATGTACAGTAAATGCATGATGTAACAGTTTGCTGGTAATTGTAGCCAAGTGGTTAGAGAGGTTGTGGGTTTGATTCCAGCTGATAGTATGTCCTTGAACCCAACCACTTAACACCAGGTTGCTCTGGTTTCTTCAGCAAACGTTTGGAAAGAAGTGTCAAGTAGATAAACCTCAATAGAAATGAATGTAAAAGTGCAATACACATCTGCAGTGTGAATATAACCAGTACAGTAAGCGTGAGGACTTACTCTTTGGTCAGAATGGAGCAGGACTTGAGCAGGTAGCGGTTAAGGGGAGTATCCTGACAGGTGATTTCAGGGGAGGCTGTTGGACTCTTTAGGTTAAGGCAGCGCACTATGATGTAGAGTATGGTGGCCACTGCAGCCAGCTTCATGCCATCAAACATGGCTGGCATGTCAGGGCTGATGGTCTGGGCATCTGTCTCCACGTGGCCGCTCATGGTGGATGGAACGTTAACCTGTCAACCATATTTCAACATCTTGTTAGATTTAACATGCGTATATGGGGAATAATCACTCAAGTTGCTTGGGTCATTAGGCCATGACACACATTCAGCCAAAACAACAGACAACAGCTCAGATTAGTCCATACAATACCTTAATGACTTAAATCCAGATATGTTCTAGGTCATCCACTGCACTTCTTCAATGGTGTTCTTGTTAAGTCCTGAAAAAAAAGCCACGATGACCCAGATTCTGGAACAGTGAAACATTCACGAAGCCACAAGTGACAGCATATCTGCTCGTAAACAACTGTTCTGCAACACTGCATCCACCCAGTTCTCCCAATAAAGGCAGATTGTTCACAGATGAAGCCACAGCCTTTAGCAACAACAGCACTGAGCTGCGAGACTGCGCCATTAATGTGTGTGTGCGTTCAGGAAAACACTACTCACCGTTTCTAACGTGCGCAGACACACGGAGGGGTCTTCAGATTCTCCCCTTTTCTACCGGAGTCCTATTAGATCCTCATCGAGACATCAGGTAAACTAAACGCGAGAATTACACTCGCATGGGGTCGCGTTCACACCCAGCAACTGGGTTTGTTAAGATGAAGGCAGCCCCATCCGCTAGATCCTATTGGTGCAGAGCTGCGCCACGTCACAGCGTGGGCGTGCACTCTGCCATTGAGGTTTTGGAGCATCGATAGGTTTCAAACACACGTCACACTCCAGACACATCACCGATTAATGAAGCAGTCAGGGGCTGTTTCACCAGACAGGTGCGCATGATCTCCTGTAAGGCCATAAATCTGAGTTTAGTTTACTATTATTGCAATGCTAAACTATTTTAGCTAAAATTAAACATGTATTAACTGACCAGCATCAAGCCAGAAGAGTCCAGCTCTGCTGTGACCTATATATCTAATATGAATGTATTTATTTCAGCAAACTGGATAACTTTATGTGTAATATAATATAATAAATGTAGTAATATGCATTACACTGGCGCATGCTTTATAGTTGGCTTAATTCGTGTGCAAAATAAAGATTTCCATATTGTATATACCACATTTGTGTGTGTGTGTGTGTGTGTGTGTGTGTGTGTGTGTGTGTGTGTGTGTGTGTGTGTGTGTGTGTGTGTGTGTAATAACGGCAATCCTGTCGTAATAACAGTAGTATTTTTTTAAATATAGTTTTTAGTCTCTGCTGCGTGTATTAACTAATAATGACCACGAGGTGGCGACAAACAATTGAAATGACTCACCTCCCCTTAAGCTGTTGTTTACAGCTTTCCCCCACAGCCACAAGTGCTCCAGCCCATAAGTGGACTCACAAAAATGCAGAAGAGCCCTGCTGTCACCGTTAATTATATTTGTAATCTATACTAGTTTAAGTGCAGAATAAATCAGACTGCAGTGGTCTGCTTTTTACTTTTTGTTCTCTAGTAAATCATTGCCAGTCCAATCCTCCTTGTCTGACAAGATTCAGGCCCAGGAATTCCCGACAGCCAACATCCATTATGTTATTAGAGATGAAAATCAGCCTCTATCATGATCAATCAAAGCAAATGAGGTTGGCTGAAATGTCTGAGGACGGTATTTAGGAAGCAGCTCTTACAGGCCCTCAGCCAGAGAGACACTAATGAGCCATTTTTCATTTTGTACCAAACAGGAGTGTAGCGCAGCCATGCATGTACAATTGGCCTCTCAGTGTCTCTACAAATCTTGGCTTTGTGGGCAGAGATAACGTGATAACATTGCTCTAGCACTTTATAATGTAGTGGTTACATTCCCCACACATGCACAAGCAGTCAGGACACACACACACACACACACACACACACACACACACACACACACACACACACACACACACACACACACACAC
>JBBIGC010000033.1:9046990-9060502 GCA_037576955.1 Lepidarchus adonis
ACACACACACACACACACACACACACACACACACACACACACACACACACACACACACACACACACACATTTTCACATTTCCCAGGGGGATTATCAACCGTGGTTCAATCTAACACAATAAAATCTACACTTTCCCTTTCACTCTGCTTTTGTTTACTGTATCATGACAGTCTGGAGGTCGTGGGCAGCAGAGCTGCAGAGCCCTTCTCTGTAACTCCTCCCGAGTGGGCGTGGCCACGTCCCCGACTCAGCGTGTGATTGGGCGAACGCACAAACGCACGTGCGAGTGCAAATATCGCGGCCTCCCCCCTCCGTGCTGTTTTAATCTTGACCGTTGACGCGGCGGAATCTTTTTCACGTCGACGCGACTCGACTCAACTCACAGAAACACGACCACAAAGAGTTGGGAAGAGCTTCGAGGGAGCGCCATGAGAACTTACACGGCCTCCTCACTTTCTTTCCCACTTTTTGCCGCCTGCTTTCTGCTTGTTTTCGCCTCGGCAGTGAGCGGTGAGTAGTGTTTTGTTTAGCGGCTCTTACTGTGGTGGTAGGGACCTGCTGTGTGGATAAGCTACTACAGCAGAACAGAACAGTGTAGCGGTGTCTGAGGATAATAAAGTCAGAATGTGTCAGATTAAAAACCTAATGTACTGTTGCTCAGTGCACGTTTGTGTTGTTTTCTGTTAACTGAGGTGCAAAATGTCACGTGAACCTAGAAATTTCAATTTTATCTGAATATTTAGAACATTTTTAGAACATTCTGCCCCTGAAAATCCTCCTCTTCCTCTCTTAAAGCTCCCGTGTCCTCCCCTTGTGTGCATGGGTACATTTGATAAGAAAAGACTGACTCCCTCCCTCCCACAGGGACACCGTGTTCATGTCTTTCAGGAACTGAATAATATCCCAGAGCTTTTGTCTGTGTCCATACTTGTACATAAATGTTCTTGGCACATGGCATTGTTGGACTTAGACCCGAGGAGTCTTTATGTCCTGATTTCTGCTCCAGTAGCAGTGGCCTGGAGGCCAAGGAACCCATCCTGTCTGTTTCAGCCGAAGTGTAGGAGACTTGTTTGTTTGTGTCCGTTCTTTACAGTCTTCCTTTTGTCACCCGCCTGGCAAAGCACAGAGAGTGGCCTGGATTCTAGTTCCCCATGCAAAAGCAGTGTACTTTTATACACATTTCTTCTTCTTCTTCTTGCATTCCCCATTAAGACTGGCTCCTGTTATTTATGTTCAACTCTTTTCCAGTTGTAGTCGACCATGGCTCCTCCACTTTGGAGGAGTTTACGTTTCTTGTGGCAGTGTGTTTGTGCCCCAGGCCACAGCTGGGCTGCAGTTTGTGGGTGTGACTGAGTGACCAAAACACTGAGTCACATCCTATGGCTGTGGCCACTTAAACATAAAGCAGTACCCTGCAAAGCCTGGGCACTTCCTGCCACTAATAACCAGTGCCCTTCCATTACTTCTGCCAACTTGTGCAAATTCTGCTTTGTTAAGCAGCATCCTCGTCCTGAAAAGTGTATTCGTTGTTAACCAGCAGAATATGCTGAATATATTGGTTTTGAGGTAATGGTGTGTTGTGTGTAGGGACAGACTGGATGGAACACACACACAATAAATCAGTGTAAAAGTAGCTGAAGGTAGAATTATTCCTGTGTTTGTTGGAAGAGAAATGATGAAAAGTTTCTAAGATCAGAGTCCCATCTTCCTCCCGTGCCAAAGAAACAAACACGGACCTCTCTGGTTAGCTGAGAGAGTGAACTCTAAATATAGCGACCATACGGCCTCTCGCTCCTCTCGCGCCTCTCTTTTGTAACCATTTGAAAGCTGTCGCATGGCCTTTGCCATCTGGCAAGAGGGTCTCTTCCTCAGGGGACTGGCTCATTTGTTCTGATGTCTTCACTTCTAATGCCAAGCCCGATGCCGTCTTCCTCCCAGATTAATTTTCGATAGAAGCTAATCAATGTTTCATTTTTTTGCCATCGCAACATGGCATTTCTCATTTGGGTCTCCTCTGTCTCTGTCTCTTGCCCCACTTTCCAATCTGCTGTGTTGAATTTTTAAACAATTATTCCCATGCACCCAACACTTTTCCAACTTTGGCAACAGCTTTTTCTTTTGATCATTTACCAGGGTATGCATAATTTAGGTATGTTTTATTATTTTTGAGTTCCATGGTGTCTAAATGGGTCAGACCTTTATGCCGTGGTGTTGTGGTGTAGGTGAGTAAGGTAATGTTAGCTCATGTATGCGTGTTGCCTGGAGAATAGTTGGTTTCTCTGTACGTCAGAGTGTATTTTTAGTTGTGGTGGTTTATTTCTGAGAGCAGATGGCTGTGCTGTTCGGGAGAAGTGCCGGAGGATTACTGAAATCTCACCTGCAGATGTAGCTCTGTGACCATTACCCTTTTTAAGTGATGTTTTGTTTGTTTTGTTTCTTGTACGCACCCTAGGTTGGTCATTGGTTTCAGTGGGGCATTTGTTTTGGGCAAGTGGATATAATTTTTTAATATAATTATGGTTCTGAATCAATATGAAAACTACGTACTGTGTGTGCTGATGCTCTTCACTGCTTTGTGCTTACTAAAGGCTCACTGTGTTGGAACACCAAACTCCACAGGCAGCGTGCTGGACATGTTACGATGTTAAGCCACACACTCACACACACACTAAACCCACTGACACGTGCAGTGAAAAAACATTTGTTTATGTTACTACAGTCACATCTGTCAAGGGTGGGGTTACTGTAAGTAGGTGCTTGAAATTGATGTGTTGGAAACAGGAAAAATAGGCAGGCAGACGATCTTCAGCAGCTTGTGTATCATTTACTTGAGAAAAATTACACCTCTTCATGTCAATGGTATTTCCAATGACCAAGGTCGCTGACCTCTTTTAGCAGAATACACTTGTGTACACCATGCATCACTGCAAAACTTGTTCAGGAATGGTGTAAGAATTACATACGCAGGCCTCACCTTGCAACTAAAAGGACATAAAGAATCTGTTGCTTTTGTTTGGGTGTCAATGCTAGAGCACACCTTCAGAGGTCTTGTGTAGTCCATCCGTGGATGGGTTAAATTTTATTTATATGTTTTTTTAAGGGCATGGGGGTTACCTAAACAATATTAAGGAAGTGGTTTTAATGTTATGGCTGATTGGTCTGTATAATACTATATAATATAATGATATAATAATATAGTAATGTAACTGTATACTTTTGCATCCCCAGTTTTCTGTCTTTAAGACTGTTCATCAGTGTAGCTTTAGCATTTGGTCAATCCTTTACATTCTGAAAATGTGTGGTGTGTGCAGTACCAGTGTGATCACATGGGAAGATTTCTACTGAGATTCGTTAAATACCTAAGAGCAGGTCATAAGCACAGAAAGACATGAAAGATGAGCTCTGTCAGATATAAACGATATATACAAACATGGCCTGTAGTGGATAAAAGCTATAAACATTGGTTAGAATAGTCACTGTTTAACTCCATTGGTGGTTATTTTTCATTCGTCATTAGCTGTGTTATTATCTTTGATTAAACTATGCTTTTAAAATACTCTACAGCTGTACAGATGATCTCCATTGATTGACAGTCAGCAGATGTGGGTAGTAAGGCTTAGAGTTTTTTGTTTTGGTCTTTTTCAGGATCAGTGATTTGTGGTGGTGGGTGGGAAAACACTGTGATATTTGCAGCATAGCATGTAAGCCCTGAAAATAAATAAATATATATATATATATATATGTATGTATGTATATATATAATGTTACAGGGCTGTTTACTTTGACCTGTTTAGATCTGCATGTTTTCTGGAGCCTCTCCATCAGCAGTAATGAGTCATATAGCGTGAGAGGGCTTGGTACCATAACTGGATACAATAAGAACATATTACTCATAATCTTTGTTGACTCAAAAACTGCCATGTCCTCTTTGTCACTGGATTCCGTTGTAGCCCTTTTGTCCCGCCATCAAAACAATTCACACCAATGTAATTTATGAGACGGCTTGTTGCTACTTGTTTTCTATAAAGAAATCTAATGTCCTATGGGTTGGAAAATGCTTCAGATGGCCATGTTAAGGGAATTTGGGAGTTATCCAGTCCTCCTCTTGCTTGATTGCTGCTGCAGCTGCTGATCAAAAGGCCTAGTTTAGCTGTTGAGATGCTGATCGGATGTTTCATTTGATCAAACAGCTGATCCGCCTTCTTACTTTGTGCTGCCCTGATGCCGATAGGTTTTACAGATGGATGAACTGAATTTTGCTTAAAGGAGTCAAATGAACAATTTTTGGGTGAAGATTTTGTGAAAAACAATTATAATGACTTTTCTCATATTGAAAATTTAGTAGCTTTACGGCGAAATAAATATATATAATAAAAGAAAAATGTAGATAAAATTAGTTTGATTATTTACGTTTTATATGTCTGTTTTTCTCTGTATTCACCAATGTGGTGAAATAATTTTCAGTAAGTCATCAAGTCTGTTCTGCTTAAAGTTTGTGTTTTATGGAAACAATAGAAGAGCCACATTTCATTTCTTTTTTTTTTTTAATTGTCAATTCACATATTATGTGGGAACCGAAATGCTGTTTCTTGCTCACTGGTGTGTGTACCCTCCATGTTTTTAAAAGTAAATTAAATAAAAAAAAGAAACATTTTATTAAACTGACTTGCTCTAAAAGGCAAGTAACATTACACAAGACATACTGGCACGACAAGAGACATACCAACCAGAAACAATAAATATCCATTTGTATGAAATTTAACAAGTTTATACACATCTGCTCAATTATTCATTCTCAGCAAAGTACCAAACTTCTCCTTTTAATGCTCTGAGGTTATTGTTTTTTCTAGAGGAGGTTTACATGCTCAACAGGGGGTTTCCAAAGCCATTGGTGGTGTCAGGCTGACTGACCTACCAAATGCTTTCACAAATGCTCCATTTATGCTCTACATTTTCAGACTGAAGAAGGGTCTGGTTTGGTTCAAGATACAGCTTGATGTTAATAATTGAGATACTGACTTCGCAGCTTTGTCATTACCATTTTTCATGAGAATTAGTGTTGAGCTGTGAGCAGATTTTAGGGTGAAGCAGTAGGGGTAGGAATGCTCCTCTGGTTGCCTGATGTGAAGATGCATTCCATGCCAAAGATAAATGAGCAAGAATTTGGATAAGGGTGTTGTGTCTATTCAGGCCAAGGCCACATCATTCCAGCAGAAGCAAGAAGCCAGATCTTAAAGTCTGACTTTAATTTGGCACTTTAGAAGTCGCAGACAAAAGCCCCAGTTGGAGGTGACAACGAGACATTATGTACGAACTACGTGATAAAAGGCGATTGCTGCCTTGTCTGTGACTGGAACTGGATATCTGTCACATGGGACTGACAAAGATCAACAGCTAATCACAGACAGGATGCGACTTTTACGGCATGGTTCACACTAGTACAGCATTTGGGCAAATGAAAGGAAAGTTAATGTCTCACAAATCTGCAGAAATGAAACTGACTACAGCTGCTTTATGTAGATCTGATATTGAACTCGCCTCTAAGTCTCTCTGAAGAGCTGATCATATGTGCCATGCTAATCCAGATATACAGTACATATAGTGATCTATGAGGGGTTGCACAGCTGTATTCAGGAGTTAGAATTATCAAAGTTGGCTAGTATAGCCCCAGCTTTCCAAGGGTATCGCTACTAGGGCTCTATTTAAAAGTAGGGGGCGAACTCTATCTAGCTACCGGGGTTGGTATGTACACCCAGTTCGCAGATCAGTCATACTGTTGTGCATGAGACTCGCCATCACAGGAACACAATTGGTCTAGTGTTAAAACTGTAGAGCTTTCAGCAGTGTTGGTGAGGAGTCTGGGCTACCAGTCTGGGCAGAACTGTACCAGACCGGAGCTGCTCACCCCTGACCAATAGGATTGTGAGTAGATATCCAAACTCAGAAAGAAGACCGTTATTTTTTAAAAGCTCAAAAAGTGGTTAAGCATTTTTAAAAAGGAAGGTAAAAGAAGACATGCAATCTGACACAGCTTTCCTCAGAAACACAATGTTTAGACTAGCTAGAACACAGAAAACAGTAAGTGAAGATGGCATTCCATCCATGCTGGTATATTGACCAACCAAACTAAAGCAGTGCTCCATGAGGTCTATGTTACAGCTTAGAAAATTCCAGCACTTTTATTAGTGTATGAAGTCTGTTCAATATTACTAAGTATTTAGCATCAGTTAAAACACTGTGTTGTCGCAGTGTTCTATACATTAGCCAGACGAAAATGTTTATTATGCTTTTTAAATTTAGCTATTGATCATCTCTTACAGTAGTTTAAAATTACAGACAGGCTTAACACGGATTTATTAAAGTGAGGCATGCATTATTAGTTATTTGTGAGCAGTTCTTTAGTTTGTCAGAACATTGCGAAACATTACGTTTATTTTATAGACAGTATTTTAATGCAGATTTAGTCCAAAAGTCACTCTTCACATTAACAGGCCACATTAACTACTTGCACTTCCTTTAGATTAACTTGTTTCAGCAGATCTTGTATAAACCTTGCATTCTTTTTTTGTGGAAAGACCAGGGGAAGACGGGAATTTCAGAGTTGTTATTTTATGCTGAAGTGTCACTTTCGTTGTGGATTTGTGGGAATGCAAGCAAGACTACTGAGAATTATAACTTAAACTAAATGTCTTCACGTTTTGGGTGTAAATGTACCTTCCTGGTTTTGTGTGGTGATCATGGTGCCCATTTAGAGAGCCACAGTGTCTACAAATGTTCCCCACCATTTGATTTAAGAGTGTTATCACCATAGTGTTAAACATAGTTTTGGATTTGTTTTTAGCACAGGGAAAATTTTAAACACTTATTTTCTAGGCTGTAAAACCCTTCTCGTAATATTGTTGTCCCATGCATAGTCTTTGAGTAACCACCAGATCAGTGCACACAATACTGTGGCCTTTACAGAAACATCTAGCACTTGTGTCCGCACTCTGGACCAGTGCAGACGCACAGCGGTCTCGGTTCAGAATGAGCTGCGTTATAGTGTCCAGTGTTGTTTCCACTTCTCCTTTCAAAGCAAACAGAAAGTGTTTAGCCTCAATTTCATGTTAATAACCTTAGAAACTGGAAATATTGTTAATTATGACTCCTGGGGAGAAATCCAGTGCAGTAAATTCAAATTTAACACAAGGATCAGTGATTCAAAAAACCCAGAACAGTAGAAAAGATGTTTTGAAGATGCATAAATGTATTAAAATATAATAGTTTTCTATTAAAGCTATGTGATGTAACAAAAACGATGATGTAGAAATGATATAATCAGATATTTGTTTCTCTACAGATTATGTAGGTGGCTGTTGGTGTATATTAATATCTATTTTAATTTCTTCCCCAGGTGATTACTGTAAGGTAAATGTGTGCCAGAATGGAGGGACATGTGTGACCGGAGCAGGGAAGGATCCCTTTATCTGCATCTGCTCTGACGGTTTCACAGGAGACACATGCAATGAGACTGAGACTGGTAAAACAATCTTTTGCTGTGGAGAACAGGGTGTAAATAAACTTTGTTACTTTGTAGTTAGCTTCACTTGCTTTCAGTGGTGTTTTTTTGTCTATGATGTCAAATAATCCATGTTTTGACCTATGATTTACAGGGCCGTGTCATCCTAACCCCTGCAAAAACGATGGCATCTGTGAGGTCCTCGCCAACTCACAAAGAGGAGACGTCTTCAGTGGATACGTATGCAGGTGCCAAAAAGGCTTTGAGGGCACTAACTGCCAGAACAGTAAGACACCTCCTCCACCTTATCTCTTTACAGAGCAGATCATATTTCATCATATTCACCTTTACAATATGACATTCAGCTGCAATAGACGATAAACATTTAGCATTCAGTTGTGGCTGTGATGCAACAAGCAAAGCCTTCTTATCAGTGCAGCCAAATATGTGCACAGTAACTGGGACATTGGATCAGATGCAGCTGTTGCTGAACTGACTGTTTGATTGGTTCTGTGAAATACTGTGGCCTGCTTTAGCCCTAGAAGTTCTCAGGATGTTCTAGGGACAGATGGCAAATTCGCAGCAGCAGCAGCAGTGACACTTACTTCCCTGTGCTCTGACTCACTGTTGGCTTTTAACGCTGGATTGGGGGCAGTGCAGGGGCAAACTGAGCTGCTGCCGTCAGCAGGAATCATCATTGCTTACAAACTGCACAGTCATGTGCATGCACACAGATCTGTGGCCTCAAACACTGCGATAAAGCCACTGATATTCCCTGAAGATTCATCATCAGAAAAGTATGTTCATAATTGTTCCCTGCAAAACAATGTATTTCCTTAAAAAGAGTCATTAGTATTTGTATATATAATCACTATTGATATCTATTTTTAAATGTAATGTAAGCTATACAAGTATTTTATCTACCTCTAGTCTATATACCGTATATCTTCCAATAGTAGCCCCGACGTTTATTCAAAAAATTATTTGGACGGCCCGGCTTTTAATAGAGACAGGCGTTTGTTGGAGACAGGGTATTATTCTCCTCGCAGACTGAATGGTGATGGTATTTACAGACACAAAATGACATGCAGCTTCTTTGCATTTATTTTGACAGAAGATAGAACATCACTCCTAAAATCATCCTGATACTTGTCTGTGATTGGCTGTTATTGTGGGAGTGGTTTAGCAACAAATGCAGCGATAAGTTTAAACGGAACCGCTTAATATCTATCAAGAACCCTCAGATATCATGACAGAAATTAGTAATTACATGTGTTACACTCATATAACTTCAGAAATCAGAGGTTTGTTTTAAGCTTGCAGATGCGCATGCCTGTGAAATTTGGGGCAGGGTGTGGGGGTGTTACTATTGGCTACTATTGGAGACTGGCGTCTATTGGTTGCAACATCTCTTCAAACCCAGTATTCACTTTAATCTGGAAAATCAACACCCTACAAATTTCTGACTTTCTAAAACATATTTGAGGAACACAACTGGAAGGTGGGAAAAGCATTTAGACAATATAATATAATATAATATCAATATAATAACATTAGTACTGAACCTATTGTTGGCAAATACAGCTTTGGAAAGTCCATGGTAATAAGTAATTAGGTTTTGTGTGCGTCATGGGATTAATTGTGGCTTATTCCTCTTGCCACAGTATTCCCTAAGATAACTGAGTCAGATGTCCTCATAATTTCAACTCCATAAAATAAATAAATGATCTAAAGCAGTCAGATCAGGAGATAGGCTTGGCCATGCAACTGCTAACACTACCTTCTTTTACAAATCCAGTCTTCCCGTGTTCTGGCTGAATATTTGGGACCATTGTAGGGGCATAGCCCAAAATTCCTACTAGTGGGGCAGCTACAATCATGTCTGAAATTATTGGCACCCATTGAATTTTTCCAGAAAATGCACAATTTCTTCCAGACGACTATTGCAATTACAAATGTTTTGGTATACACATGTTTATTTCCTTTATTTGCATTGGATCAACACAAAGAAGCAGAAAAAAAAAAATCTACATTTGACATAATTTTACAAAACACTGAAAAAACACAGAAAAAAACTATTGGCACCCTCAACTTAATATTTGGTTGCACACCCTTTGGGGTGATTTCATGATGCCTTACATACCGGTACATTCAAGGCACCCAGTGCCAGAGGCGGCAAAACATAACTGAACATCCACCATGTTTGACTGTAGGTACTGTGTTCTTTTCTTTGTAGGCCTCATTCTGTTTTCTGTAAACAGTAGAATGATGTGCTTTACCAAAAAGCTTGGTCTCATCTATGCACAAGACATTCTCCCAGGAGGATTTTGACTTCCTCTAATACATTTTGGCAAACTTCAGTCTGTTTATCTATTCAGACTCTCCTGTGTTGTAGTCAATTTTTCTCTTCCATGTCCATGGAGATTAGCTATAGGGCCATGTGTTGTAAACTTCTTGATTATATTGCGCACAGTGTAGCCTTGAGATTGTTGATATTTTTCTACATTTTATTGTTCTCAACTCCTCAGACAATTCTCTGCTCTTCTCCTCTGTCTCCATGCTTAATGTGACACACAGACACACAACAGAAAAGTTAAGAGTCAGCTTTTCTCCATTTTTACTGGCTTCAGGTGTGATTACTATATTGTCAGCACCTGTTTCTTGGCACACATGATTTTAAATGAGCATTATATTCTTTAAATAAAAATGATTTACCCACAATTTTTAAATTTTTTTGTGTGAAATTATGTCAAATTTGGCTGTATCTCAGTTTTTTGGTGTTGATCCAATGCACATGAAGGAAATAAACATGTGTATACTAAAACATTTGTAAATGCAATAATCTTCTGGGAGAAATTCCAGAAAAATTCCAGGGGTTGATAATTTCAGCCATGACTGTAGGTTCTGAGCCAGAGACCAGTTATGCAAAATCAGGGAAGGCAGATAGGAAATGCCTCTTTATTCAAGTATTCAGACAAAGCCCTAGTCTAGGTTTAACAATACTGTATTATATACATAACCTTAACCTGGTCACTTAACCTAAACATTAGTGAATGATGTGACACTTGACCAGATGTAATGTGCCCTCTGTTGTACATTAATGTGAGAAGCTAAAAAACTCTGTGCTGTGATCTAGTAATTGAATTAGCATGTTTTTCAGTGATTCAGCCTTATAAGTATGGCAACCACAACAACCCAGGACAGATCAGCTTGTCATGAGTAATGACACATTCCAACACTAATTTAATTTACATATTACTTTAGACAATGTTAATGTTTACACTATAAACTTGAGTTATGCTTATGGCATTAGTTTTGACACTTTTGGCTCACGGCACACTTTTCTGTACTTCCTGGACACACTTTAAATGGGGGCAATAGATTCGAGAGTCTTGATTGGGGCCAAGCTTTATATGGAGGAGACTGGGGGTAAGGTGGAGAGCCATTGGCCACCTTAATCACCCTGTAGCTCTGCAACTGCCCATACTCTTCTTCCTCCAAACATGGGAAGCTATATTATTGCCAACAAATCCTACTTTTTCAGCTTTGCAGAGAATATTACAATTACTGAAATGAAAAGAGTTACCTTTGTCTGGCATGAACATGAATGAACGAAGACATCTACATTTATTAATTTGTGTAAAGCGACTTCCAGCTACAGAAACAATACAGCATTTAGTTCACACATGATAGCAGTGATGTGAGTGCTACAAAGAACACATTCCTTCAAGTCATTGAATACAGATGGCAAATGCTACAACATGAACTATAAGTATGTGTTTTTATCGGAGAGTGCAAGAAGAGTAAAATACATTTCATGTAATCTTTAAATGCTATAAACAAGTCTAGTGCATTTAAATACAGACATTGAGTGCTACAGACATTCCTCTTCATAGTTAAGTGCTGGTACAATGGATGGAGACATCAGACGTTACAACATGAACTGTACTGGTACATTACTATCAGTGCTTAAAAAGGAGGACCGGACATTCCTCCTCATTAGTAAAAGCTACAAATAATTCCAAAAGATTAAATTAAATACTGACGGCAAGTAACATGGAACCATTATGTAGGTTGATTGTGTGTGTGCCTGCTGGGCATAAATGCTGAGGTCGGCGCCGTCAGTACTGTCCAAAAGAAATAATGTTTATTAAAGAAATGTTGGTTCAAACCATTAGATTTATGTATTTTGCATTTTATTCATAAGAGGAAATCTTTGCTGCCTGTTACATACCAAGCTTCCATACAACTTTACCTTGAGTTTCCTCAGTTGACCACAATTCTGCTACTGACCAAAAGTATTCAAAAAGCATTTTTTTAGGTTGCAAATGCCTCTTTCTGACTTTACATCCTTTATTATTACTGGAGAATATTCTCATTGAGAACATTAGTAACAGCAGTATTTATAACTCTGAATTAAAGAGGGCCAGACAGTCTCATTTCTCTAACAAAGTATTAATAACACTCGCGCTTTATTTGCTACTGTAGATATTCTAACAAAGCCACCTAAGCAGTTTCCTCCAGAGTTCATATCTACAACGAAAACAAAACACTGGATGCTGCAGCTCTCCATCGCTAGAGCAGGCAAAAGACAAGACACCAATGTTAATCATCTCCAGTCTCACAAGATCACCAGCCCTGAAAGGGTGTGGGCCAATATGTGCTCCCTCTGGGTCCCGTAAAGTCATCCAACCTATTTTTTTGAAGAGTCACTGTCACTGATGAGAACAGAGCTTAGAGGAGAGTGTTGATTGTTAGTTCTGTTAGATCAGCATCTCACTGGGAAGGCCCACCCTGCCCACCCAGAGAGAGGACTCCTGGTCATGGATGGTTATGGCACCAGAAAGAATGGAACTTTCAATCTCTGGATGGGAGTCATTAGTGGGCAGTGGTGACCTAGTGGTTAGGACATTGCCCATCAAAAGGTTGCTCTGGGTTGTCCTCTCTTGTAGCACAAGAGGGAAGATATGGTTGGGGTTTTCAGATCTGTAAATCCATATGCATTTGTCAGGCATTAAGCTCTTTGTCAGGCATTAAGCTCTACTGTACCTCAAGAGGGAAGATATGGTTGGGGATTTCAGATCTGCTGTAAATTCATATACCTTTGTGGTATCTCATGTTTTAATTTGCACTTTTAATCTTACTTTTATTTCTGGTAATTTTGTTTTTGTATACTTACTTATTCATTCATATATTTTTAATTCTAATCTTTATGCTTGTTTTATGCTGTTTATCCTTGTAAAGTGTGTGTATGATCATGCACTATATAAATAAACTTGCCTTGCCAAGTTGGGTTGTGTGGTCTCTGCCATTATTACCATATTATAAAATAATTAGCTCATTTCAGCTTGAAAGCGAAAGTAGCTCTTGTCCCTCATGTAGTGTTGTCAGTGCATTGACCCAGGCCCACACGAAGAACTAGAAAGGAGGACAGCTGCTGTTTCCAACATTTATCCATGGGCGTGGCTTTTACTTTTTACAGTGGTGTGAAATAGTATTTGCCTCCTTCCTGATTTCTTATTTTATTCCATGTTTCCACACTTAAATGTTTCAGATCATCAAACAAATTTAAATGTACATTTTTTAAGGACACTAGTAAACACAATGCATTTTTAAGTGAATGATTTTATTATTAAAAATCCAAACATACATGGCCCTGTATGACAAAGTGATACACCCCCCCCAAAGAGTGCAGTGACGACTCATCCAAGAGGTCACAAAAAACTTCATAAAAGACCAAGACTTTTGGAAAAATACTGACGAGACAAAATTGGAAAGTGTTTGTCCCATTATGTCTGGCAAAGAAGTAATACTGCATTTCAAAAAAAGAATATCATACCAACAGTTTTGGTCTACCAAACAATCCAACAATCTGTTCATGATCTCAAGCTGAAATGGAACTTTCTGCAGCAGGACAATGATCCAAAACACACCAGTAAGTCCACCTCTGATTGGCTGAAAAAATAATAAAATGAAGACTTTGGAGTGGCCTAGTCAAAGTCCTGACCTGAATC
>JBBIGC010000033.1:9079581-9096508 GCA_037576955.1 Lepidarchus adonis
GAGAACTAGCCTGTAGCTTAGCAAAACCCTTGAGAACTAGCCTGTATCTTAGCAAAACCCTTGAGAACTAGCCTGTAGCTTAGCAAAACACACAATTGTATCACACTGTCAGCTGTATTCAGCTGTAAGATGCCTTTTTGCCTCATCCACAGGTGTGGTGTTCCCTTATTACTCCCCCAGGGGACGTTACCAGCTGACCTTCCAGGAGGCGGAGGAGGCTTGTGAACAGCAGGCTGCCTGTCTGGCCACCTTTGAGCAGCTGTTTGCAGCTTATGAGGAGGGCCTGGACTGGTGTAACGCTGGCTGGCTGGCTGATGGGACGGCACAGTATCCCGTCTCTATGCCTCGAAAAGCCTGTGGCGGAACAGATCTGGCCCCGGGTGTACGGAGCTACGGCTTGCGGCACAAAAGCCTAGACCGGTTTGACGCATTCTGCTTCACTTCTTCCATCAGAGGTGAAGACCCTGCTTTATTTTTTTTACAGCTTTTTGTGCATTCCTTTATATGTGATGTCAGAGTCATTTGTCATTTCAGGCTTTGCCCCACCACAAGTGGCAACACATGGCTTATTCTTTTATGTTCTTGTTGGTCAGTCAAAATTGAGTCCTCTGTGGGGAAATGTCCACGTACACTACACTTTTATTACTTGTTAGCCTCAGCTCAAGTTCAAAACTAAAGAAGCAAATTCTGGAGACCAACCATTTTTGGGTGGGTCAACTGACATTTGGATCTTCCACCGTTTTTTTTTCATGTTTCTGACAGCTGTTTGTGAAAGAGAGCAGGCGATGTTCCACAAACTAAAACTCAACATGTGTTTCACAAACCCCAAACTATGATTCATGACAGTTAAAGCCAGCACTGAACACTGGATGTATGATTTGTTAATTTTACAAATAAGACTTTTCCTTACACACCTCCACCCTTTTGTAATGGTTGACTTTGGCAAGCTGTAATATAATAATATAACCAAAGTGCAGCATTTATGAGGCATATCAAATGAACGCTGGCCTTCAACAGCAGAAAGCAGAACTTCTCTTAGCTTTGATCTCCAGAAAGATTCTCACACTCTGAGTCAAACCACAGTCTTCAAAGTGCAACAGTGTGCTTTAATTTCCCTGATTGCATGTCCCATGAGACAGTCAGCTGTTCTCTGGCTTTCAGTTTTCCTGAACCAATTAGTCTTCCATATGTTTTCTGACAGCTAGTGTTATGGGGGGAAAACTACAAAGCTTTCTAACCTTAGCACACAATTTGTTCTTCAATAGGCAATCTGTCATTAGCCACAGTATCTGTGTGTTTTGGAAGACATTGAGGATAGCAATGTACTACCACTTCATTTGTTATAAATTAAGGATTGACTCAATGTCTTTGTCTGACTTCATCTTCCTACAGTTTTTATAGATTTTTTTTGCTTTACTGCCTTAAATTCCCAGCTTTATTTACTCAATACAACCTTTACGATCCAATTGAAGGATATCCCAACTATAGTTCAGAAAAATTATAAGGAAATCAAAAACAAGACTTTTAATAAAAGATCACTCCCAGTGTTAATATTTTGTCAAGCCATTTTTTTTTGCTTTAATGGCAGCATTAAGTCTGTTGGGATATTACTCTTTCAATTTTCCACATCTAGATTGAGACATATTTGCCAACTGTTCTTTACAGAACTTTTTAAGTTTGGTAAAATTGGACGGTGAGTGTTGTTGGACTGTTATCTTCAAATATTCCACAGATTTTTAGTGGGATTTAGCTCTGGGCTCTAACTGGGCCACACAAGGATGTTCAGTTTTTTCTCCTTGAGCCCTAGTGTGGTCAGTTTTGCTGTGTTTCGGGTTGTTGTTGTTGGGTAGCAGGTTTTCTTCAATAATTTGATGTTTTTTTGGCCTATACGTTTTTTCCTATTACCCAAATTTCAGAATCAGAATTTTAAAGGTGCACTCTGGCAAAGCTCAAATGGAAAAGCCTTTGAGATTTTTTATGCCTCTTCTACCTAATCTCAGTCCACAACTCTATCCCAGAGATCTTTTGAAAGTGAGTTGCCACCTATAGTCAGTTATTTGCTGTCAGTTGCACTACCAAGCAAGGGAATGCTCCAGGAACAGCTGTTTGTATGCTTCACTAATCACACTGATTAGAACTGATCACAGGTAGAAGCCAGTAACCATGGTCTGCAATGGAAATGGTGGTTACTTACACCTAAATGAGTTTATAAATATTGTTTAGGTGGGGAGTGATCCTTTATTAATCTCAGTATTTCTTTTTTATTCTTATGAACTATAGCTGTGATATCTTTCTCTTGGATCTCTTGGACGGCTGGAAAAAGTATCAGTTTGTGTGTTTTAAAGCTGTAAAGGAAGAAAAATGAGAATATTTCATATTACTCTCTATACCCAATGTATCTACATGCTATATTTTGTCCCCTTGAAATGATTTACACTTGGTAAAATGTTTTTTCATTATATTTAAATGTTAACCACTATTGTTCTTTCATTGGCTTGTTTATTTCCCTCTAAATCTTTATACCAACTCCGCAAAACAATAAATCACTTCATGTCTTTTCTTGAATTTAGGTGAAGTCTATTTCCTGCAGATGGAGCTCAAGCTGAACTTTACTGAGGCAGTAGAGGCCTGCGTGCAAGATGATGCTCACATAGCTAAAGTGGGTGAGCTGTATGCAGCGTGGAGGTTTGTGGGACTGGACCAATGTGATGCTGGCTGGTTGGCTGATGGGAGTGTGCGTTACCCCATCAAAAGGCCCAGACCAAACTGCGGCCCTCCAGAACCTGGAGTGCGCAGCTTTGGCTTTCTTCCTCGCCATTTAAAATATGGGGTGTACTGTCACAAAGTTAGATGGTAAGATTCTGATGTAGGTCTGTGGCCACTTGCATAAAACATTTCAAATATTTAAGTTATGTAGCCTTCCTGAGGTTTGTAATCTCACCAGACAAAAACGTTATTTGCTTGTGCAATTTTTTATTGTAATACGTATATTGCTTTGCCTTAATAAAGGCATTGGTTTACTTAGGTCTTAGGTAAGGATTGATCCAGTAAAAAATCTACCTATATTTGTACCACTCAATGATCTGTAATACTGGATAGTTTTCCTCAATAAATAATTGGCCAAGTATAGTATTCTTGGCTCATTTGTTTAACTGGGTTCTATTTGTCAATTTCTATGACTTGTATTAAAAATTGAATAATGTTTAAGGTCATTTTTGTGCAGAAATGTTAAGACCTTCTGGAATCTTATAAGCACAACTGTGTATATGACCTGATTACATACCCGCCAAAATGGGCTACAGGCTTTTTTATTTGTTTTTTATTTTTTTAAATATACAGATGAAAAACGCACCTGTCTAATGGGAAGACAAATCATAGCTATACAATTAGACCTAAAGATCATTTTTGTACATTTGATTATAGATTTTTTTGCATTTGGAAGAACAAATTAAATTGAATTAATTGAATCAATTGAATGCTTAATCAAGTATTAGCAAAGAGATGATGCAAACCAAGTTTAAAAAAAAACATTATTAAGCTAAGGGCATTAAGTACATTGAATTAAACGGCTTAATTATATGTTCTATTTGGGGCATAGTCATGAAAAACGTTTTGGAAGGATATGATTCTTATCAGCATACCTCCTGCCATAGCAACAGTGATAAACTCATGGCGGCTTTGTGCAGGCATGTGTAACTAATACTCAGTTTCCCCTTCTTGCATCACACTTTCAGCAGGTAAGAACATAAGGCCACAGTTTACCTGGTGTTTTATGCAAGCAACCACTGGTTGGAAGTTAAAAATGTTAATGCAGAGCCCCATAAATCCAAAAAACAATGAAAAAGAAAGAATAACATGCTGTGTGGATTCACCATCCACACTTCCGTGATACAAATGCAGGTTAACACACTTTCATTGTAGTGAATCTACAATTATTTTAGAGGAATTTAAAGCACTTATTCTACAATTAGCAGACGTGAGAGAGATGTCTTCTCCTTTTACATTCCCTGTGTTTGTATGGTATGTATATTTAAATGTGAAAAAACAGGAAAATTGGGAGGAACAGCACAAACTTGACTGTTTTCTCCCAAAAAGTAAATCAGAGGACATTGCTGAAAAATAAAGTGTTCAGGCATCACATGATATGCATGTATGTACATATATTTACACTGTATTTACAATATATTTTAATTAGAGATGACAGAGCAAATAATAGTTAAAGTTTTTTAGAAAGTTTTTTTTCTTTGCTAAGAACCAGAATGCTCTGACTATGTGACGTAAATGTTATCAGCTGTTTGTTCTAACCTACTGTATTAGTGTTATTCTGCAAGCATGTCTACTTTCTATCTGGTATGAAAATGCTTTGTGCAAAAATAATTTTACTTATCAATTTAGATAATGTTTTAATAAATTTAATATAAAATAAAGTTTAGTCATCATTTGTTAGTTCACAGAAACCTCAAGACTACTAAGACGTTTTGTTAACTGGGTTTGTGCAATGCTGTAGAAGTGATGGCCATGGAATAACGTTGATTTTGAGGTAAGATCCAGACATGGTCCAGTTTTAGCTTTGGCTGAGACAGTCAGGTGTTGATTTAACACTTTTTCACACTCATTCCATTGTATCATTTGTCCAAACAATTTCCAGTGCCTTTGGAAGAAAACCAGAACCACAGCACTACTATACAGTCAAACCTCATTAGCTCACCCCCCCCCCCCCCCCACTATCTCGCCAAACCCACCTGTCACCATGAAAGGCTGCAGAACAGATTTCCTTCCATGTTATTTACCCCATTACGATAGCTCACCCACCCTGCCTCTCACCAAATTTAGGGCCTGGACCAGTAAGGGTGAGTTAATGAGGTTTGACTGTACTTCACAGTGAGAATGTGGTGCTTTTCTGCTTGGAAAAGACTTTTCTTTGTGTTTATGCCACACATCTCTAGTATTTATTGCCAAACACCATCCTCTGAAAGCTACAGTAATGTCTGGCAACTAGGACACTTGAGTTTGTTGCTCTTTGACTTTTTTTTCCTCATAGAGAGATTGTCCTGAGAAAGGAAGTGGGCATTTTCATGGGGTGTCTATCTCCACTTATGGATGGGGGTGGGTTGGGCTTGCATAATGTTTTTTGTTTATTTAAAAAATAATTTTAAACCTACAAAGTGCATTTACATGGTGCTTCTGATCAAATGGCCAATGCATGTTAATATATTCTGCAGACTTGCAGTTGATTTTATAGACTGATCAACAAATTCTACTGGAGCTCGGACTCCAGCCATAACCCAGCGCCACCTTGTCTGAGCTGCTTGGCACTAAGGAGAGAGGCACCCCAATGCGTTTGCCCTATTCCTCCAGGCAAACAAGTGCCTGTTTTTATGATACCTTTGACTTAAAGATATCCTATTTACACCTGCTTCCCAAACATGGAAGGGGGTGGAGTGGGGGCATTTTAGCATGAAAAGACAGCAGTGTTGCTAAGCTGGGCTTTTCCCCCTGTATGCCCTGATGAAGGTGCACACTGTTAGCTATGAAAGCCATATTCACGAGCCTGTTTTTTTTTTTCATCCTGTGATTTCTGAAGATGAAACCAATCTCAATGGGGTCTTTGTGCAGAAAGTTTTCAGAGAAGGACTAGAGTCAGAATATGATGCAACTTATATCATATTTAAAAGACTATTTGTGTGTCTAGGAGAAAGGCCCAAAGTCTAAATGATTAAAGGTGATTAATTACATTATATTATCTGTATGAAATGCCCTCACACTCGTCAAAATAGGTGTGCAGTACCGGGTTTCTGTCAGCACTGCTTATATAACTGCTGTATTACTTATTTAATTAGTGATGTGACATAAACTCATTAATCATAACCAATGGCAAACATGTAAAAGTGTATTTGTTCCACAAACCAAAGACAGAAATTCAGTTTGGGGCAATTGTCTGGATGCTTACACTACAGACTTGCAAACATGCACACATTTAGTCTCTGTTTATTTCATGAACTCAGGTATGGCACTTTGACAGGTATGAGTTCAGTTTAACAGTTTAACTGTAGTTGAAAGTAACAGCTGAGAGCAAGACAGTGCCATGTGAAAGTGTTGCATATTACTCCGCATGATTAGAATACAAACAGTGCAATATTCACCACTTAACTTACTCAAGTAGTCGACACTACTTTCAATTATGTTTGTAAGAGGAGTGCACATGTTAACATGGGTGCTCATGATCATTATTCGGTGTGAATTATTAGCAATTGTAGCCAAGGGATTATTTGTCACAAATCTTTCCTATACGAAAAGACATTCAAAATGAGTCCAGTTTGTAATCCTCAATAAATAGTTTTTTGTCTTTTTTTCCATTTCTATTGCACTGCAAATAAATGCTTAATTATATAATGACTTTAATAATAATTGACTTGATCCAGTGACAATATCCCTGTCCCAGTTGGCACACTGGCAGTCCTGCAGTCCTCTTTGTTCATGTTCAAGGGCCCCATTCCTAATTTTACCCTCCCCAAGCACTCTCTAAGTACCCATTATACTACATTTAGTGCATCCTGCATCTGTGTAGACTTATCAGTCACCTCTTCCCCAGGATAAATTGAGATACACACTAGAAACAGTCAGGCAGATTAGTTGGTTTTTGTCTGTTGGACTTATTTGCCAGAGAAGACAATGTTCATGAGTGGGCTTATATTTGTTTTTCTGATCAAATGAGCTGCATTATGATTTTAGTTGTATAATTTATCTGGAAACAGCACCTTCAGGAACAATGTTGAGATCACCAGAGTATATATGAAGGAGGGCATGTGGCACCAACTGGGATAGGACTAATGATTAGATCTAGATAATGTTGCACCAGAAATTAAACAGGTGTTTTGTGTTTCACAGTCTCACAGAGGTAACACTCTTCCCATGGTCACACTGTGCATACTGTAAAATAAAACAGAAGGGGAAAAACTAATAAAAATAGATTTATATACCAGTAATATCATTTGAAATACTAATGTGCTTGACTTCATCGTATCCAGCTGTAGTCGTTGAAGCCTTTTGTCTTGAAACAACATTCAGGTGTCACTCTTAGGCCTAGGACCACCTTAACAATCACTCACTCTTCTCTCACACTTACAATTACATTAAAGGAGAAAACAATTGCTGCTGAACAGTAAAGTGACTAAATTACAGAGATTAAGTATGGACGTGGACATTTAAGACATTGAGGTGATCAACAGTGTCACCTGGTGGCCTGGAAGAATACTTTCACAGATCGTGGTGCACTGGTGGGGATGCCCAGAGCTCGTTTTTTTTCTGGGAAATCTTCAGTCTGTCAATTAAAATGACCTGCTCGTGGATTCACTGTGTAGTTTTCTTCAAATCTTGTATTGACACTGGGTTGGCCTCTTAAAAATGCAGCCAATGATCAATGGGGAAGATATTCAGAGTCTCTCACTTAACTCTAAACTATGGGTTCTTGTCTGGGCAATTTAGACATATGTAGAGATGCTCTTTAACTAACACAGTCTTCTAGATGATTTGAAGTGGAGGCGTTGAGGTTTGTTTAGAGCACATTTCTCCATGTTCGACTGCTGACTGCTTTGGAATGCCACTTGAGCGATCTTTTCCGTAGTCTGCTTGTGCTGCCTGTTGATTAGAGCAAAAAGACGACATGTAATGATTTTTTTCTGGTCTGCATCAGAGCCCAGCTTGTAGTCTTTACTGGATTCTTTAAACTCATCAAGAAGCCAGTAGTTATTAGCTAGACAACATGTGGGCCACAGTCCTCTACAGGGTTACTGCTAGGGGGTAATCAGACATTTTATTGCAACCCTTTAGTAAAATATAGCGATATTTAACAAATCATAGCTTCAATGTGACACATTAACACTGTACTAATACAGGGGGTCCTCGACATACGACGGGGTTTCATTTCTACTGTTTTGCCCTGGGGCCATTCCTCTGTCATTCCAACAGAGGGAGACATTCCCCCACGCGAGGCTCTGTATTGCACCTTTTTAGCATTTTATTACAGTTACTTTCACTTTCACATCTTAAAAAAACAACAAAAAAAACAGGGTTTGGGGCAGCAGCCTAACCACAAATTTTCGTAAGTCGAGGATCCCCTGTATTTGCAAAAATAAAACATTATATTTACCTTGAAATTTGTTCATTGGTCTGACAAAATGCATGACACTAGCTAGTTATGTTTATAGTTTGCATGCAATTCATGTATTTTTCTATCATAGATAAATAGTTACATTATTTTGTAGGCCACGGAAGCTTTTGTTGTCAGTTGTGTTTGGTGGAATTGCAAACTTTTATGCTAGTTATATTAGATAATTTACTTTCAGGAATAACAATACAGGTATAGAATATTGCACGCAGACACAGTGCTGCTTTCTGTGCACTTACTTCCTACACATTCCACCTTAGGCTCTTCCCACTGGCCATCTGGCATGCAGCGTATCACAGGCAGGTGGCGCTGTGTGAAACCATTATGACACTGGTAACGGATGATGGAGTTGACTGGGTAGTGATCTCTTTTGCTCCCTAGTATCATGGCGTTATCCACTTCAGGAGGTGCGTGGCAGCTGACTATAGAGGAAACAAAGGGTTAAAGGCCCCTCAGTACAGGCTGCTGGTGGTCACAATGGCTGATGCACGACTAGTATCTAGAACAAGACTAATAGCACACTTAGGGTCTGTCTACCACTGGCCATCAGGTTGTTTGTGCCATTCCTGACTACGGCCAAAGTGAAACATATATTTTTGAAGGTATATGATGTTTGACTTGTATATACCAGACACCAGATCTCTGAAAGAGACAATTCACTAATAACATCTACAAAATAAAAGTCACTAACCAGGTCCACTCTTGCACGTGAAGGGTAGATGGTAGTTACAGGGCACATCATTCCATTGGCCAAACTCATGCCAGATCATTACTACACAGTCTTCTTCAGAATTAAAGTAATTATCAGGCTGGTTTGGCCTCCAATTTTCATATTCCTGCACAAAATTAAAAACAGTCATGGGAATTCTCAGGACAAATCCATTGCAGTGTTTTGTCCAATAGAAAAACATCAGCAATTTAAGAGTTGAATTGTAATAGAGCTAGACTGTACCAAAGGGCTTCCATCTGTCCAGCGGAACACATTTTGCGTCTGTTTGTCATTGAGGCCAATCCACTGGTAGTCCTGAGTCTGAGCTAAGGTTTTAGAGAGACCATGAGCAATGTAATAATTCATATAACACATGCAAACCTCAGCTAATGCCATTTTCTACTCACTGTTGATGAAATCCTGTTCTTGCTGGGAAGTGATGCTAACCAAATGGGCGTTTAGTTGTTGACAGTGCTGCTCAGCACTAGTCCATGTCTGCCGTTCACTAAAGTGGAAATAACAGCTGCCCCCGAATTCCACCCAGCCCTCTTCACATCCCTGTATCGCTGCATAAACGACATGTGATTAAATACAGTATATAAAATAAAGTAAAAAAAACATGGTTGTCATTTTGTTTCACTGCTGTGTTTTTGCTGAAGAGTATAATCCGGTGTGTTTAATGAAGGAGTGGCTAAAATTAGCACAGATCAGCCATAACATTAAAACTACCTGTCTAATATTGTGCATTAATTGACTGTTGTGTACTGTGTGTTCTAAAATGTTCAGTTTATGTAATAGTGGCTTTTCTGTGGGACAGACAGGCCAGCAAACGCTCCATTTACTCATCAATGAGCCTTGGAGACCTAGGGTTCACTGGTTGACCTTCTTCAGACCACTTTTGGTAGATACTGATATGACTGCATACTGTAAATTGATTTTTGATTTTTTGCCTGATTTTTTTTACTTTAATAATGAAAAACAAAAAGCAGCAGTGAATTTTTACTTACGTATGGCACAGTTCTGGCCAGTAAATCCTGCTGGACACAGACAGACTGCAGTTCCATCTTGTACAAAACATGGTCCATCACCACATGGATTTGCTTTACACGGGTCATCTGTTTGGACAATACAGTCGTAATACTGGGTCAGTACTGAAAAACTGAATTAAAATGGGCTGGACTGAATAATTTCTCTGGGGGATGTCTAACTACGCAGGCAGGGGTCAGGGTCGGGAGATCTTGGGTGGGTTTGGGATTTGTAAGTTTAATGTTTGGTTTTTAAGGTTAAGTTACTTTAATTCTGTTGTACATTATTATTATTATTATTATTCACTATTACTATAATTGTTATTATTACGGAGGTACTGTTAAACAAAAATGAGGAATACAAATATTTGAAACATAAATGTGGCTGGATTGAAATATTTACCCTCAGTGAAGGTGGGCTGCTGAATTGTGGCTGGGGTCTGGAGTGATATGGACGGAGAGGTGGTGTAGGTTAATGGGGTATATGTTGTACTGGTGCTGGTTCCAGGTGATTGATTAGTGGCATTGACCTCCTCTAAGTCTGTAAAAATATCTCCAGTCTCTCTGCCACTTCTGTCTTCTTCAAATCTAGATCTGGAAGGCAAGATAGTGGAGAGCTCTTCGGTTGGATGTTCTGGAGAACTTCCTTCTCCACTGAGTTGCACAGAGCCACGACCCTGCTGTGTGCTCTCGAAAGGTGTGGCGGTCACTTCTATGACCTCATCCTCTGTCAACAAGATGCCCTCCCCACTCTGTGGAGTATAATGCTTTGATGGAGGGCTAGGAAAACCAGATGTTCCAGAAACATCTCCAGAGGGAAATGCACTGACGTCACCAGACACATCACCAGAAATTCCAGATGCCTCCTGCTCTACTAAAGGTCTTCTAGTTAGGTCAATTATATCAGAGTCCACAAATGATATGTCAAAGAGACCAGAGATGTCACCACTTTGGAATCCACTGAGTCCAGATCCACTGATGTCACCACTCTGGAATCCACTGAATCCAGATCCAGAGATGTCGCCACTTTGAAATCCACTGAATCCAGACCCACTCATTATCTCACCACTGTGGAGTCCACTGAATCCACTCACTTTAAAAACTCCTCTGCCTAACTCTTGTGCAGTTTTGGGTTGTGAGGTTGATAGGTCAATATGTTGTTGATCAATAAAGAGGATATTCTCACCACTGCCCAATCCAGATAGAAGATCTCCAGAACCACTTTTATCTTGACCAGATCCAGAGATATCACCTGACCCTGAAAGATCACCACTGGTATCTCCAGATCCTATTCCCAGGGGAAAGATTATTGTGCTTCCTTCTCCAGCCTCCTGAAGGCCTCCTGAGAAAGATCCTTCTGATGAAAGCATATCTCCCTGGAAGCTCACAACGATTCCACTGCCAGATACATCTCCACTGAGGATTCCACTGCCAGATACATCTCCACTGAGGATTCCACTGCCAGATATATCCCCACTATAGATTTCACCACCAGATGCATCTCCACTAGAGATTCCACTGCCAGAAGCATCTGTACTGGGAATTCCACTTCCAGATTCCTCTCCACTGGGCACTCCACTGCCAGATACATCTCCACTGGGCACTCCACTGCCAGATACATCTCCACTGGGCACTCCACTTCCAGATACATCTCCACTGGGCACTCCACTTCCAGATACATCTCCACTGGGCACTCCACTGCCAGATACATCTCCAGAACTAAAATCAGCTGAAGTAGAACCAGTCTCCTCAACAGACTTTGGAGGTACAAGAGGACGAGCTGAAAAGCATAACGTAATTAAATGTATTAAACAGCAACATGTCAGTTTATATACCGGGGGTCCTTGACTTATGACATACTCAACTTATTAAAATTTGTGGCTATGACGCTGCCCCAAAGCCTGTTTTTTTTAACGGTGTGAAAAGTGAAAGTGAAAGTAACTTTAAGAAAATGCTAAGAAAATGCAATACAGAGCTTCAGGTGAGTGAATGTCTCCCTCTGGTGGACTGACATAGGAATGGCCCCAGGGCAAAACACAGTAGATGCTTATGTAAGGGGATTCGACTTAACCCTGTCCTAAGTCAAGGCCCACTGTATTTTATATTTATTATGCAGTAGAAATACAGAAGAAAATAAATGCATCTGATTGATACCAGGCTCCGTTATGGATGTAAGGTTGGAATCCATTCCTGTCCATGTGGTATTAAGCATGTCTTCACTAGACAGATTTACTACGAGAAAAAAAAGGAACTTTCAGTGCTGATGTGATTACCATTACATTTTGAACACTGATGTTCCTTGTATTTTATACCTCTGAAGCAGTAGGCATCATGTCTGGAATATGGGTCTGGGAATCCAGTCTGGTCAGGCTTAGCATAAACTGTGTGAACTCCTGTTTTATTCACACCACAGTCAAGCTGTGGGGTTACGATTGGGTAGCGAACACTACGGTCAGCCAGCCAGCCTGGGCTACACTTATGAAAGCCCTGACTCCAGGCTGCATATAGCTCTCCAGTGGAGGCCAGCGTAGTGTTCAGCCTACGGCAGTGAGTCGCTGCCTCATAGTAGGTGAAGCCTGCAAGGGAGCTGACGTGGAAAACCTCTCCTGAGAAGCAATGGAAAATAAAGTCTGAGTTAATTATTACATCCAATAAAACTGAAATTTGCACTTAAGACAAATAAAATGTATTTAGAATCATAATAACCTAGTGGAGAGAAATTATCCAGTTAAGAAGCAAGGATATTTAAACATGTATTAATCTTACCATTTATTTGGTTCATGTAGCAGTACACATCATAACGTTCGTTTGCTGGTTTGACTCCATATGAGCGCACGCCAGGAGCATTCCCCTGATCTCCAGAGCACTTTTCCCGAGGAAATACAATTGGATACCTGTTCAGAAAAAGGGGCAAAATAAACTTACCAACACTGATTGAGCACTTATAATCGCTACAAGAATCCATTTATATTCTGTAGACACTGTTTATTCTGTTAAGCGATGCCACAACCTGACAGACTGATCCTTAAGCCACCCAGCACTGCACTGATGAAGGCCAACCTCATACGCTGCCCGCAGCTGCTTAGGGGTGGCAATTTCAGCTCCCACCCGCTGACAGGCCCTCTGAGCCTCCTCAAAGGTGAAAGCATAGCGTCTGGAACCTGAGCGGTAGTGGAACACCACTCCTTTAGAGTCTAAAAGAAGAAAAGAGTGAGTTTGTTCATTTGCAGTTGTGGAACTATAACATTTAAGTTAAAAGAAACTTGGTAGATGCCTCAGTATTCTGAATAATGTTTCAAACCCTTCAGCTTCACTTTTTACTGCTCCATGATATGAGTCACCAAAGGTATTTGATCAAATTGTGTTTAGTATAATTGCCTTTCTACACATCCCACTTTTTCTTGAAATTTAGTTCACATAGTGACGTTCTGACATTTATAATGCATATAATGCAGAGTTAATTGTTTTTTCAATGATGGCAGGCTGTCCTGGCCCAGATGCAGCATACAGACCCAAACTGTGACACTATCACCACCATGTTTCACAGATTGCCTAAAATGTACACGCTGGAATTCAGTGCTCTACTTTGTCAAGGCTTTGCACTTCTCATTTAAACTATGGTGAATTAATGATCATAAAATAAAAGCTTGGGAATGGAGTTTTTAAGCAGTCCTGGATGGGGCAAAAATTTTATTGAATTCCTTCCATTTGCTCACAATCTGTAGGCTGGTAATGTCCATATGCTGTGGAGATGGTTTTATCGTTTTTACCTGAATAATTTTTTTCTGAGGTTCTCAAAATCCTGTTTTGTTCAAGTAATAATAAACATCCAAAAATGTTTGTATTGTTCAAAAGTCTATTATGCATCAAAGTTTCTTTCTGCCAGCAAAAACGCATGTTATTATTAGAATAAATGCAAACAAAGAAAAAGCATTATAAAAATGAAACAAAAAAATATCTAAATTTGTTGTGTGCAGAACGTGTGTTGGAAGCTGTTAGAACAGTGCAGGTTTGGTGATTCCCCCTCAGTGTGATTCCAATCTTAGCAGCAGCACTTGATTTAACCACTGATTGAGCCCAAACCAGGGATTTGATGGTTATTACAAATAATTCTGCGCTTTTATGAGGCAAACTCTGGAAATGGTATCCAAAAAACATGGGCAAACACGTACTGTTCACTGTATTAATTTTATTTGTATTGATTCTAATATTTTGCAATTTTGCACTGTACAGTTTGTTTTAAATATCAGACTTTGATAGATTATTTTTAATAATAATAAAATAAATAATTCAATAAATAAATAAAACAGGGCACACACTTATGTTTTTTCAATCTAAAACAATTGGTAACAAGCTGTTTTAAGTGGTTTGATTTTTGCGGTTGATTTGGTTTAATCATTCTTTCATAAATCCAAATAGAATTATATGAATAATATGAACCTTCTTCATTAATTACAGTGTCATCACAGTGTCAGTAACAACCCAACTCCAAACTTTCACTCACCAGTGGTGACATTGTCCCCAGGCAGCTGGGAACCCAGATCAGGCTGCGCTGTGGCCACACCGATCACATCCTCCACCACCTCAGTGCTGTTCCCTGTGATGGCGGGTGGGGTTGGCAGGGACCCTTGCATGGTGGTGGGGCTCCAGGGCTCATGAGTGACCAGCTCTCCTCGGGCCTCCCCCTCAGTAGTGACACTCTCAGGGTAAACTCCAGGGCTGAAAGTGACCGTAGCTACACTGATTTCAGGCTCCGCAGTGCTGTCAGTCACTGGGGGCAGTGGACTGGGTACTTCATCCTCCCCTGAGCAAAGAAACAGCTTAAAGAACTTACAACCGTTTCTTTCTTTTCCAAAACTTAATTATGTTTGCATTCTTTCAAATTTGCATTTTCTCACTAGGAAAAAAATACTATTTTTAGATATTTTATTTAATATTTCTAACAAATACTGGAATATGTCTAGCATTTTTTTTTAATGAATTTATAAATACATGTAAAATTATAGTACACAAAGGTGCACAAAGGTTTGCATATACCTACTCAAATGGCATAAAAAAAATAAATAAAATGTCACTTTAATAATGGGAACATGCCAAATTGAAGTGTGTAGAATGTTACACCACTGTACTACTAGTAATGTCTCAGTTTGAACACCTGTACTTTATTCATGATGCTATGAAGGCAGCCTGCATGGCTTTTATTTAATAAATAGCTATTTACCCTTTCATATAATAATAATAATAACAACAACAACATTAATAATAATAATTGTATTATATTATATTATATTATATTATATTATATTATATTATATTATATTATATAATAACAGAACAGTAAACATAGAGACAGTAATGAATCCATCTTCAGTAAATGAAACACCTGCTCACTGTGCCCACCTTCATAGCAAATAGCATCATAGTGGGAGTCTGGGTGAGGGTAGCCAGTCTGATTTGGGTAGAGGTAAACAGTCCTCACTCCTAGGAGCCCCCCGCCACACTGTGACCGGGCAACGTTGATTGGATATCTCACACTCCTGTCAGCCAGCCAGCCTGCATTACACATGTCCATCCCATCCTTCCAGGCCAAATACAGCTGCCCTGTGGTGGCCAAGCGAGCTCCAAGCTTCCCGCACTGCTCAGAGGCCTCAGTAAATGTGAACTTCTCAAAAGACATGGAGTAGAAGACTCTGCCTGGAGTTCACAGAGAAACAGTCATTGGGCGGAAACACAACTAATTCACTTCAAACTCAGAAATTCCACTTTGTTACCTGACATCTTTTCTGCAAAGCAGTACACATCATAAGTCTCGTTGTCATCTCTGACTCCATAGGTTCGTACACCTGGGAAGTTTTCTTTGTCTCCATAGCAAGGCTCCCTTGGCTCATGAATGGGGTACCTATGTGGCATGTACATGGCGTTTAATGAATAAGTTTTATAGAAATTAATGACAAGAACAACATGCAGAAAATACAATAACACTGCTTCTGTTTCTCATTTTCCGTTCTAAATAAAAACTACAAACAAGCAGTAATGTACCTGACAGTTTGGTCTGAAAGCCAGCCTGCGTCACACTGATGGAAGCCATCATCATAAGCAGCCTGCAGCTGTTCAGGTGAAGCTATAACTGCACTGTTCTGGATGCAGGCTGCTTTGGCCTCTTCAAAGGTCAGAGTGTAGCGGCTAGTGATGGCTCGATAGTGGAACACAATGCCTGCAGAGAGGAAAGGCTTTAAAGGTCAGAGTGTAGCAGCAATTTCATTTATTTCCATTTAAAATTCTATTTTACCTTTAGGAATCTCTTACTTTATTGATCTGTTTCTATTTTATCTTATGTTTGCATTGTTATATTAATTTACAGTTGATATTCTTAGTGTATAGACCCCTCTAATTTCCCAGTAATTTCCCTCTGGGGAATTTTAAACTGTTATGATATTACTATATATAATATAAACTACTAATATAAACTACTATTATTATACGAGTACTACCACCACCATCACCACCACCACTACTATTACTACTACTACTACCACCACTACAAGTACTGTTGAGGGAAGGGACCTCCCCTCGCCCCAAAAGCATTGTCAGTAAAAATGCATTGTCTTTGGCTCCACCATCAGCCCTTCAGATGTTGAGAGCAGCTTGTCCAAACTCACACTGAGTAGAAGATACACAGAGAAGAGAGGAGCCAGCATTTACAACCTCCTGGAAAAGCACACATGACTTTTGATTGGCAGCTAGCAAGCTAAGTACACAAGCTAACATGGACAAGGAACTTTTTAGTCAAAACAAGCTATTTGCTACCATTTCAAGGACAAAGGCAAGCATCTGTTGGAGTGATGTTGTGAGAGGATGTACAGTACAGCCCAAATATGGAAATGACCAAATAAGTTTGACTGACGAATACATAGAAGACGTGACGCACCATCACTAGTCAAAACATTGTAGAGGTTTTCTCATAAAAGCTCAGACCAGTTGGGTGGACTTTTGTGAGTCGTGAAGGTAATGACACTCGGTCATGCC
>JBBIGC010000033.1:9112321-9123800 GCA_037576955.1 Lepidarchus adonis
TTTTCAGAGTCTTACACAGCTGCTTAGAGGAACCCATGGTTGTTGAGTGTCCACAAGTGTGTGCACAAGTTTTGAAGCATTTTAAAGAGATACCTCAATGCTGCAGCATTATTTTTGTGTTAACTAGACAAAGTAGGTTTCTAGGGTCACAGCTCTGCAGAATTGAGCAGCTCTGTCTCTTTAAACACACCTGATTCAGATCATCAGCTACTTGGCAAAGCCTTCACAAGTTCAGCTTGCAGTGTTACGCTGAGAGTTTCAGTGTGCAAGTGAAACTGGTCAAGTATGATAAGTACAATAGGCTTAATCATGAATTAATACTTTTGTATTAATTTGTTTTTCATACTGAGTATTTCTTACAGATACACAGATAGTGTTGTATGGAGGGAGTTTTGATTAGGCTACTGGGAGCAGTACTGCAATGAAAATGTGATGCACTTGGTTAACAATGACAATGACCCCACCCACCTCACCCAGAAGTTCCAGAAGTTTCCCATATATTGATAGTAGCAAAAGTGCAAATCATATACAGCATTCCAGAAATTAAGTGACTGATAATGAGTGATTTAATGCATTTGTATCTTACAAACGGTTTAGATAATGCAGCTTTCTTACAAGTGATATGTTCCTCACTGTTACACAAATTTGAAAGTTTCAATTTTTATCGCTAATCTGCGACACTTTAGTTGTAGCTTCATAAATGCATGCCATTTACCAAAAGATGAAATACAATTTATATGTTGCAGATGTATCACAGGCTCTACCATGTAGAGAGCTTAAGTAGAAAAGCAGCTTTACATATGATTATATTAACATAAACCAGCAAAATGTCCATATATGTTTACATAAGTTACTAATGTTTTATTAAAGTTTATTTATAAAGCAATTATCATACACAAAGGTCATTCAATCTGCTTTACAGAGGTAAAATAAGCATAAAAAGCAATATTATAAGAAATAAAAGTAATATTTACAAGACATAAAAGTCATCTTTGCAACAATAATCATAGTTTTATATGTACAGAACCATTTGACCATTTTACAGGGATGTCTTTTGACCCAATAACCTTGGGGGTCATTTTACCCCAGAGGTGTTTTCTATTTTAGATATCAGTTGATTCATCTGAAACAGTAGTAATGGCAGTAATTACAATAAATATTTATATTGTTGTCCATTTGTCTTGTGTTGGTGGCATATTACCACTTTATAACTCAAGTCAAGGACTTGCGGTCTTCCATCATTATTGAGGGGCTACAGATTACAGGATGTAATCTCAAAGATCAGAGTGTTTGGCTGAGAATGATTGGTTTCTTTATTTACAGACACAAGACTGCGTCAGCACATATAAGCAGCACTGGAAAATACTTGGCGGGAAACAGAAGGAAATAGGCTTTTCTGATTTATAGAGATTATGAGAACAATTCTAGGCAGAATTGTGTGCAAAATGTGGGTCTATTTAAGGTCAGAAAACGTATGACAGCCACAGGCACTGGTGAAATGTGTTTTTAATGCTGCACAAATGAGCACTTTGTTACCTCTGACGTGTTTTTGCCTAGCACTGTTGGGTATTGTGCAATATTGAGTATCCTCTGCCAACAGAGTAATCTGGCTGCCGTGCCGGAAGGGCTGGACTCTGAGAGTGTACACTTTATGCACAAGGGAGCTGGGTTTTTGTGGTTGTTTGTTTTCTCTTGCTTCTTAGTTATTTATGCAGGTAACCCAATGAAGGCCAAAGTCCAGTTACAGTTGGGCATTGTGTATGTCACATCAAATATTAATAAGGACACGCTGTGTCACTGATATAAGGCACCTCTCCTACATAGTATCCATGTTTTATTATTTTACATGTGATCATTGGCGCAAATGAGAGGAAATATAATTAGAAATGTTTGTATATTCATTTTATAGCCCTTTTAGGTCTATAAAAATAACTCTAAACTAAACCGCTAACCTGTCTCTGTAACGCTAATCAAGGTAGCTGTAGTCTCAATTTCTAAATAAAAAAATTGTTTGTATATTTGTTTCAGAAGATGTATAGAGACATGAAAAAAAAGCATAATTTGTAGATATTTAATAATACTTTATCTTTTTTTGAGCCATTCCTTGACGGATTTGCTAATGTGCTTAGGGTGATTATCCTGTTAAGTCCACCTGTTTTTCACCTTGAACACTTGGCCTCATATTATACCATATATCTACCAATAGTAACCCCGTCGTTTATTCAGAAAATTATTCGCACAGCCCTGCTTTTAGTAGAGACAGGCGTTTGTTGGAGACGGGCTATTTTTTGGTAATATTTACTGCCACAAAATGCAAATTCTTCACATTTATTTTGACAGACGATAAAACATCACGACTAAAATCATCCCTCTGTCTATTTGGCGGTGATACTTTTGATACTTTGGCTGTTATTGTGGGAGTGGTTTAGCACAGAATGCAGTGATACGTTTAAACAGAGTTGCTTAATATCCATCAATAACCCTTAGATATCTTGACAAAAATGAGTAATTACGCATGTTACACTCCTATAACTGTCTTCAGGGGTTTGTTTCAAGTTGTTTCATGTTTCATACCTTATAGGGAATTAATTCTGTTAAAACACGGAGGTAGAAAGTGAAAGCTCAAGGGGGGCAGCATCTATTTGTTGTGACATCACTTCAAACTCTGCATTTATTGGACACGGGCGTCAGTAAGAGACGGGCTATTATTAGAAGATATATGGTACACAATCTCTCTTTGATATGTTGCAAAATTCAAAATTCAATGACTGGACTGTAAGGCAGAAAAACAACCACCATCAGTTTCCACCATCATGCCTGGTATGAGGCTCTTGAAGGTTCCTGAAAAGCTGCCTTTGGTCTATGCCAATAAATGGCACCTGATGTGGAATACCTGATTTTGATTTATAGGCGTTAAGGTGTATTTACTTTTTCTCTGTGCCTGAACTGCTTTTTTTATGGTGCTTATGGTGATTTATTATTAATAATAAATTATTCATTGAACATTGGTACATTATTTAATTGTAATTTATCTTGTGTTACAAGCGGTATGCCACTCAAGGCCATCACTGCACTGCACGCAAGCCTCGTGGGGGTTGGTGCTTGAACTTTACCTCTGTCACAAAGTACTGTAGATAATTAAGGGTTGAGCTACTTCCTGTGTCTTTTTGGAAAATGACCAACCCACACCCCCACTTCCCAGAATCATATGATATACAATCCTGTTGGCTCGTATGAGTGTCTTTTGATGGGCATTGTTAATTAGGTACCAGGGAGTGTATGTTCAGTAGGCATGTCTGGATCATCCTCTTTAAGGGTCTTGGAATGTTCTGTGGTTCCTCTGTGAATATTAGTTAGCTGTAAGTACACCTGCGTATATTTATGACTGTTTATGTGCGTTAGTGTTGCCTGATGCTGGCTTACACAGAACGGTTTCCTTCAACTTAATGTTGCCTGTCAACACTTAAATAGTGATGAGTTATCTTTGGGAACCACAGGCCACAATATTTGATACTTCCCCTTTCTCCTCCTCTCAGACTGCTCCAGTGAGGACAGCAGGACTATTCCTAGGAGCTGTGTGTTACTCACTCCCACTCAAACTCATAGACTAGTTCCATAAGGCAGATATAGACATTGCTAAGCACATGTCTGTAGAAAGCTTGCTTCAAAGCAAAGATTGGTAACAACCCTAGTTTGCCAGTCTAAATAGATTGTGATTGGTTTGATCGCTGTTGTAAGTTGTCTTCTGGCCTATCAGCGACCCAATTTGGTTTACGTAACAACAGTAGCTATCTGCACAGATGCCGAAACATGATATGATATTCTGTACGGTGTGGGTACATATCTCCAACACTGCAATGTGATGCCTTTTCCCCAGTCGTCAGCATACTGTTGGGCATGGCACATGACTGCATTACTGCTGAAAGAGCACCAGACTTAGACTGTTGTGCCGTTACGGCTGATTTTTGTTAATATCAACTTTTGTGTGTGTTTTTTATTCTATTTTCAGGGTGCTCATTACTTTGTGACTCTGAACATGGAAACACCATTGTCCTGAGAACTGAACAAAGGGCATTAGGTGAGAAACATGATACCTTCTCCTTGAAAAAGAAGTCAGGACCAGCAGAGACCATCACTGCTAAAGTCACATCTTCAGAAGAACCAGCACTTTCTGTCATGTACTCTTTTGACTGCCAGGATTACAGTTTTAATCTCTGATGATGGTTGCCTGCATGTGATGGTACAATGGAGATTGGACTGTTTGGTTGACACATGCATGGAATGTCAAGAAAGGAGGAGGTCCACAGCAAGTTCTCCCAGTTTCTGGTGGGTTTTGAGGACAATGAGTGCAAAGAAGTGCACAATACCAACATGAGGAACAGTTCAGATCCCTACGATGAAGAGGAGGATGAGGATGATCTGGTAAAGAGGATGTGATAGAATGATTTTACAAGCATATTGCTATTGGTGCCACACAACAGTATTGCTTTTTTATGGTTAGCTGCATTGAGTATTGTATCCATTATAATATTCTATTTTATAAAACAGCAATACTCCTTTTGCCACAGTTTCCAAGCTGTGTCAGTTTTGCAATATATTCTTTTATCTAAAGTAGCAGTACTTTATTAATGTAATAAATTTAAGTTTATACAACGTATACTATGATGCAATGGGAAAATAATATACTAGCTTAATATTTGAGGAGGATTAAGTTGTTTTTAAGGTTTTGGGTCATTGTATTAATGGATACTATTTGTTTACAAGAGTTTTATATTTTATTTACTTACAATACATTACTAATATTGGTACTATAAAGCAAGGCCCTACTTTCACTCTAGCAAGTGGCTGCTGTGTAAATTTTGTGTATGCAGTGGCAAATCCATTATCAATACTTATTTTATTATATGCATTGCAAAATGATCAATGTTGTGTAAATTGAAATGAATAGCTTTGTAGATCCATAAATCTCAGTTTAGCTGTGGATATTTGATCACTTTATAATCTTTTTAATGGCTGATTTAGGCATCGGAGCGTCAGATTGTTGTGGGGATATGCTCCATGATGAAGAAATCTAACTCCAAACCCATGACCCAGATCATGGAGCGGCTCTGTAAGTTTGAATACATCACTGTGGTCATCTTCCCTGAGGATGTCATTCTCAATGAGCCGGTGGAGAAGTGGCCAGTGTGTGACTGCCTCATCTCCTTTCATTCCAAAGGTAACAGCTAAACCAACTGTGTTATTCTAGCTCGAGGATGTATTACTTTCATTTTAATTTTGCTCTTTTTTTGAAGGATTTCCTCTGGGCAAAGCAGTGAGTTATGCCAAACTAAGGAACCCTCTTCTCATCAATGATCTTAACATGCAGTTCTTTATTCAGGACAGGTAGAGTTTTAAAAAAAAGAGTTTTTATGAGTTATTGAATATTGAGACTTCTTATCCAGTAACCACTATTCATCACTTTTAAGTTGATTCATAGTTGTTATTACATGTAATTGCTATGAAATCAGTTTACAGGGTTAATCTTAAGCTTTGAAGTAGTTTTACTGGGTGAGGTTTGTGGAATAATTGTGGGGTCTGATTGGCTGAAGTAATTTGATATATGATAAAAAGATTTAACATTATATTATAATGATTATACCACAGTGTAGTAATAATAATAATAATAATAATAATAATAATAATAATAATAATAATAATAATAATTTGAATTTATATAGTGCCTTTCTTAAACCCAAGGTCACTTTACACAGCAAAATAAAACCCAAAAAATAAATTGAAACAGTTAAGACACAAAAGCAGTGTCAAACAAACAGCAGAATTCAGAAATTAAGAGTGAGTAGTGAAATACCACCAGGTTGAATAGTTGAAAATAGTTGTAGAAATTGTTGAAAAAAATAGTTGAAAGTGTTTGCAACTGACTTTGTACAGGCCTATCTGTTAACAAGTTTTTTTTACATAATTACTGAGGTCAATTTGAATTAGTTCTTGAGACATTGCAGATTTGTACTGAGTTAAAATCTTGCCGGCTAAATGATGGTAAAATAAATCCAGGGCTTTGAATGGACTAAACATTTGAATGTTTAGGAGAGAAGTATACCGCATTCTGCAAGAGGAGGGAATTGACCTGCCACGCTATGCTGTGTTGAACCGGGACCCTGACAGACCAGAGGGTGAACATTTCCTCAGTTCTCCTTCATTGTTACTGTGTCAAATTTAATGTCTCTGTATTTTTCTCTTACACTCAGATTTGAAACTGTTTTGCCCAATGTGTGTGTGTGTGTGTGTGTGTGTGTGTGTGTGTGTGTGTGTGTACACACTAGAGTGTAATTTGGTAGAGGGAGAGGACCACATTGAGGTGAATGGTGAGGTGTTTCACAAGCCTTTTGTGGAGAAGCCCGTCTCTGCAGAGGACCACAATGTGTATATCTATTACCCAACCTCAGCGGGTGGAGGCAGCCAACGGCTTTTCAGAAAGGTGCAGTATATTAATGTATTCAGCTCCAGTCAGGTGTATTTGGTATGTTTTTCCATCACCTTTACCCCATGACAATGAGGTAAATGTGATTATTTTCTGTAGATTGGGAGCCGCAGCAGTGTGTATTCCCCCGAGAGCACTGTTCGTCAGACTGGATCTTACATTTATGAAGAATTCATGCCTACAGATGGTACAGATGTGAAGGTGAGTATGGCTGCTTCTGTGTGTGTGTTAGGGACCTGCAGTTTGGCTAATTTGCATATTTAAGTATGCGAGTTAAGACACAGTGTATTAAATAAGAGTTATTTAATACACTGTGTTGATTTTTCTTTTTTATTCAGGTGGAAAGGTTAACCAAGCTTATGACTATGCCGTGCAAACTTCTAGTATATCTATCTGTAGCTGTTACTCAGCTATTACTAAATAGTATTTTAAGTTAAGTTAAGTTAAAACTGTGTTTTTGTTTCTGATTCATTAACAGGTTTATACAGTTGGGCCTGATTATGCTCATGCAGAAGCTCGTAAATCCCCTGCTCTTGATGGTAAAGTGGAAAGAGACAGCGAAGGGAAGGAAATTCGATATCCAGTCATGCTCACTGCCATGGAGAAACTAGTGGCTCGAAAAGTGTGTCTAGCTTTCAAGGTGTGTTGCTTTCGCCAAAGTCTCTTAGCAAATATTCAATATTAAAGTTTACAGTTGATTTTGTGACACTGATGTCTGTTCCTACAGCAAACAGTATGTGGTTTTGACCTCCTCCGAGCAAATGGACACTCCTTTGTCTGTGACGTAAATGGGTTTAGCTTTGTAAAGAACTCCATGAAATACTATGATGACTGTGCCAAAGTCCTAGGGTGAGACTTGATTTTAATAGCACTTCATTTTTAGATTTTTAGTTTGTAATGCAGATGTTTTGAATATATATTTGTACATCACGCATGCAAAAAGTCAGAACAGCACCTGGCTTTTATTTTGACACTCATGTAATTCTGAAATCTCTTCCGCAGGAACATGGTAATGCGAGAGCTGGCTCCACAGTTCCACATTCCCTGGTCCATCCCCATGGAAGCAGAAGACATCCCTATAGTCCCCACTACCTCAGGAACAATGTATGCACATTTCAGTACATTTGTGTACCCTTGGGCTTTTAATGTTTGGCTTATAACAGCTACAGAGTCAAACCTTGTTAGCACGCCCCCTGTTGGTCCAGGCCCTAAATTTGGCGATAGTCAGGGTTGTAGAGCTATTGTAACAGGGCAGCCTTTCATAGTGAGAGGCGGGTTTGGCGAGATAACGGGGTGGCAACTTAATGGGGGTTGACTGTATATATGTAATACACCCATCTGTCTGTCTTTGCCAGGATGGAACTTCGTTGTGTGATTGCAGTAATTCGCCATGGAGATCGCACACCCAAACAAAAGATGAAAATGGAAGTAAGAAACACCCTGTAAGTTCATTCCAGTTAGTGTATTTTGCATCATGTCAGAGCTATGTGTGCTATTCAATATGTGCCTGACTCCTGACATTTTTGTAGGTTCTTTGATCTGTTTGAAAAGTACGGTGGCTACAGAACTGGCAAACTCAAGCTCAAGAAGCCTAAACAGCTCCAGGTGCGTGTAGATGTTGAAGAAAGTTTACATTTATTGGCGTCAATGACACATTACATAATTACTTTATATACCAGACAGAACCACAACATGTGAACGTATGTGTTATTGTTATCACACGAAGTGCTCCACAATGAAATGTGACCTCAGTATTTAACCCTTCCACATGTGGAGCAGTGGGCAGTTATCAGTAGAGCCTTGGGAGCGGTGTAGTAGAGTGTTACCTTCTCAATGGTAACTCAGTGGGCAAAGACATAAACCTGTAACTTCTTGCAATTTCTAACCACTAGGCTACCACTGCCTCCTGCATGTGTGGTTCTATTGATTTTACCTCCTCACATTATTTCAAAGTTAATTTCACATGATATATATAAATTATGATGATACTGTAATGGCATCTGTAACAACCGGTTCGAACTTTCACTTTTTGAGTTTTTCTTTTCTTTTATGGTCAATTAATGACACAAAATTGCAAACGAGACTTCATGCAGAGCAATGACTTTGGAGCAAATTCAAATTATAATAACCCATCTCTTTGCATACTTTTGACAGAATTTCTTCACTTAAAGTCCATGAATAATGTTGGATTACACCTTGCTCTCCTTATGACCTGGATTAACTGTAACTTCTAAATAAACATGTCTACTCAATTTAGTCTTTCCCTGTCTAGTTTGGTCTCGGGGTCGGGTTCAGAGGCAGGAACATCAGATATATGAGTCGAGGAAGGAGTGAGCTGTGTCTTTTGGAACGCCTTTAGTTTTCCTGCTCTCTGAAATGTGACAGCTTCACAAGTGCTTAAAAACACATGCACTGCTTAGTTGTTTACGATTATAGGATCTCATGTCAAGGTTTTCATTTGCTTCATTTTCCCAACATGTTCTCTTTAAAAGTTTGCTGGGCACCAGTACTTAAAATTAGTCCTCCTTCACATTCCTGTGCTTCAACACCTTCCCTACTCTGATATTTTAGAACTACATGCATCAAATGCAACACTTTGTATGTCTCAGCCAATATTCCTGAACTCCAGAGCTATTTCAGAACATCAGAACACCAGTGCCGTTAAGCAGTAATGAAATGGTGCAAATAATGTAGTGATAAAGGTTAATTTTTTCAAACGTTTTTATTTTACTGTGTCTTTTATAATGCTGTCCAGTAGCTCACTATTGTGTCTTTACTTTATTTGTCATTAGGAAGTTCTGGACATTGCCCGTCAACTCTTAGCTGAGCTGGGTCAGCACAACGACTGTGAGATTGAGGAGAAGAAATCCAAACTAGAGCAGCTAAAAACTGTCCTAGAGATGTGAGTATCCTGTTCTTGAAGCTAAGAGTTAAATTAATCTTTACAATGTGGTTCAGAACTCTTAACATAACAGATGATTAGAAGCATTTTTCCTCCCCAACTTCAGTCATTCTTCATTTCCCTGGTCACTTTTTTTTTTTTTTTAAATGATTCTACACTTTTGCTACTGTTCCCTTGTTCTCACAATTTAATATTAAATTTGTATTGTCTGGTATTGCAGTTCGATATCTTATAATGCTTATATAGCTTTTATTTCATATACAAATTACAGTTATTAATATTAGAAAAAATATATAAACACTTGGGTGCTGAATGGACTGGTGTTATTTTGACCACAGCATTTTAGCAGGGTCATATAAGATAAATGTTAATTAGTCCCACAAGGGGGAAATTTGCATTTTCACTGCAGTACAAGGGCAAGAGCAGCATTGATTCATTGACTCATCCTAACATCTCCAGAAATCCACAGCTGGAACATCTGGTTTGAGTGTTTACATAAAACAGAAACGCATTTCTGGGAAATCCATTTTTTTAGGTGGTTGTGATTAACAAAACATTGAGCAATTCTGTAACACATGATAGATTCCCTTTTCTTTGTCCACAAATGGATCCTGAATATACTGTAGTGTCTTGGAAAACCGAAGTACATTATAATATCACAAACATTGTCGAATATGCGCAATTTCTAAGGAAAGCATCCTGTTAATGGTAGGCATTGTGACTTGGCTCTAGTGTCCTTAAGGAGTTCAGTTTCTTACATTCATTACTTTCTTGTTTTTCTCTTCCTCTTGGTCTCCATCCCTCCATCTCTACTGGCCACGCTCTCCGCAGGGAGTCCAGCCTGAACGATAATCAGTACGCACCTCATGGCGTATGCCTCTAGAAGTGCATTTCTCTTTATGAAGGCCTAAAAAGCACAGTTATTGTAGCCTCTTAAACTTTTATGAAGATTTAATGAGGGCTTCTTGAGTTCTGCAAAGTCAATGGAAGTCCATACATGATGCATGAAGCGTGTCCTGAATAACTGACTACTCCATCCTTCCTTAATCCCCCCACATCCTGAAATAAACCACTTTAATAACACATTGGCATCCTTTGGGATCTTTGATTAACTGTTAACAGAATTGATAAAGTGCTGTAGGTCAATACAGTAACCTTTATGCGACTGCTTGGTTTGAAATGAAGGAATTCTCTTCAGAGCTACTGAAAATGCCCTAAAACATGGTTGAGTCAGTTTGGTCAAAGACTGACTCGCAGCCAGGTAATAGAGCATTTTACTACTGCATAGACAGATGTCTGATAATCATGTGTAATCAGACATCTTTCTATCTATATTTGGTATCTGTTTTTGGCATGTGACTCTTGGCGTTGATGGTTTTAAAAGCCATTGTTAAAGTTGCCATGTTTCACCCAGAGCATTTTAACGACCCTTTAAAGTGAACAGTAATGAAAGTCGCTCTTCGGAATGCTGTGTCACTCACTACAATGTGTTTAGAAACACAGCAGCATCATCAGTGTAGCAGCTGTGAGCTCTTTCATTCCCCCAAGGTCTCTGAGGGTGCATGGCACACATTAACCTCTGCCACTTTGAAAAGGTCAGCTTGACACATGTTCTAGAAACATGGCAGCCTCAGAGCACCTGCTAGTAAAAGAATCTCTTTGCTGTGCCCTCTGGGTGTTGTATATGTCTGACTGTATTACAGTAGTGGCTGTGCCTGTGGGTGTCCTGCCCCATGTGTTGTCTTTCAGGTATGGTCATTTCTCTGGGATTAACCGAAAAGTGCAGCTGACCTATCTGCCAAACGGTCAGCTAAAAGCATCAAGTGAGGAGGAAGGTGAATAACTGTACATTTTGTTTGTATATGAGATTCTACGTATACAAGTTTTATTAAATCAGCAATAAGAAGTTAAATTCATTGTAAAACAAATGGTGCATTGGCTCTGTGGAGAAAATGTCATGTTTTATATATAGATACATACCGTATATCTTCTAATAGTAATATTAAAAAAATTATTCCGCCAGGCATTTAATAGAGACAGGCGTTTGTTGGAGACAGGCTATTATTCTCCTCACAGACGGAACGGTGGTGGTATTT
>JBBIGC010000033.1:9142648-9172648 GCA_037576955.1 Lepidarchus adonis
GGGTAATCACAGACTATCTTCCTCCTCATGATCCATGCAGCAGAGTGAGACATGAACCCGGTGCTGGAAACTCAGAGGAGTAGCTCAGAGTGACAGAGTGACAGAGTGACAGAGTGACAGAGTGACAGAGTGACAGAGTGAGAGAGTGAGAGAGTGAGAGAGAGAGACTGAGACTGAGACTGTTAGGGATGTTCAATGTTATGGATTATTTAAAGTAATGAATATTGTGGTCTGAGTGCAGGGGCTCCGGCAAAACTCTATGTTATGTATGCTCTCTATGTTATTTCCCTAATGTGTGTAGAAGCAGTCTGCTGCCATAAGTTATAAACCTATGGCCATGAAAGTGATTAGAAAAAACGGAAATTGCCTGCTGTCTTAACATAGAGAACAGAACGTGTAACAATGAGGGGGAGAAAGTTGGGACTGTTGAGCTTTGCACTAGCATTGTTCATTTAAATTTAGAGTCCAAATCAGCACAGCATGATGTAGGATGGTGCCTTTATGAATATATAAAGTTAATAGGGTAATCCACAATACACAGTAGTTGTATGGTGTACACTACATGTACAGCAGTTCTTGAAAGTTTGTGAATCCTTTTGAATTGTAAAAACATTTTGAATAAGGTTTCATTACCACCAGACACCAGAACCCAATGAATCAAATGAGGCAAACATATAATACCAGACCATATGTTGAGGAAACATCTCTATGTATCAGACATACTGTACGTGTATGTGAATGAATAGCAGTTACAACCTCACAACACATTTGTGGAAGTGTATTATGGTATAAACAAGAGATTTCTGAGGACCGCACAAAAAGTGCTGCTAATGCCTATTAGGCTGGAAAAGTTTACAAACCATCTTGTATTTATTTATATATAATATATTGACAATTCTATATAAATAAATCTATAAATAAACACGTTTTGTAGACTTTTCCAGCTTAATCTGCATTAGCAGCACTTTTTCTGGGGTTTATATCATAATACGCAAGAAATATGTAATGATACTCATAGCTCATGTTGTAGAATCTTCCATCCATATATTACTTCACTTATCTGAAGCATTTTATGACGATGAGAAATGTCTTAGACTCTTATCACTACTAGAGAGTAATAGTTTATATTGTTTATGCTGTAGCACTTGCTTAATAATAATGTGGAATGTGATATTCTCTTTTAGCCTCTCAGATAGTAATGTTGTAGCACTTGCCATCTGCACTGTTGTAGCACTTTCACTGTATTCTATGACTAAGAGGAATGTGTTGAACTTCTTTGTAGCTCTCACATCAGTGCTTTGGACAAAAGCTTCAGCCAAATGAATAAATGTAAATGTAGTTATTGCTGCACAAGGTGGGGTCACTCGCCAATCACAGATGTATTTTATTTATTCAATAAAATCAGTAATTATAGTAAAAAAGTATAATATGTTTGTCTCATTTGTATAATTTTATTATTTTGTTTACTTTTGTATGTCATTTATGCATAAAATTCTAATTGGCTCACAAACTTTCAGGCACAACTGTGTATTACCGGTGGGTAGAAGCTTTAGAGCTAAATTTAAATTTTCCATTGTAAAAAATACAAATCGACCATGCACACTGACCAGAAATAGATCATTTTAATGGCATATTTTAGCATTTTTTTTTATTTTTTTTTTAGATTCTCTTAGTGTTTTGTTGACTCTGAATCTGAAGCAGAATTAAACAGCAAAGTTTATTTGCTGATTTATCTGCATTGAGTGCCCCCATGCTTTATTAGTCTTTTCAGCAGACACAGACCCAGCTAATGTGAGAAGTCTAAGTGATGTAGCATCATAAATGAGCTCAGTCAAGATTGTTTACTTTCCTCCCCCATCTCTCTCCCTTTTCCTCTACCTATTGCGCTCACATTCATTTTCTGCCTGTCATGATTCTTCCATCTGTTTTCCTCTCATTTCTCCTCCCTCTGCCTCGCTCTCTCCTCCATGGTAATGAACAGGGACTGCAGTCTAACATAGTGGAGTTCTCTCAGCTGCAGTTGGTGTGGGAGCTGAATGCAGAAAAACAAGATTGTGAAAGGGAGATACTGTAAAAGTACTTAAAAATCAGATTTTCCTCACCACACTCAAGCTGCCTGTTCTTATCATTGCTAATAGAAATGTAGACGCATCTCCTAGTGTTTTCTGGTTCGAGAAGCTGTGACTTTTTTGCCTTTTTGGAAAAGTCTTCCAAACGACGCCTCTCTTTCCCTTTAGAGCAGCAGGTACTGTCTGTCTCCATTAACCCTCGCTGGCTTCAGAGGAAAATCAGCGACACCCACATTTTGTGCAGTAACATAACACTTCGGGGGGCGTTCAGATTGATAACCCTTTTAACTGCCATAAATTGCCGCATTAGTCATTCGAGCTGTTTGTCAGTGCACCGAGCCCTGCGGTTATTCTGACGCTGTAGGCTCATGATGCTTTACACTCTAGGACGTCAGCACAGTTGCCAGTTTGCAACAAAAAAGGATATTTGAGTGTGAAACCTGCTGCAGTTGACCTTGGTAATCAGATGTCTGTACTTATAGGCTGGTGGAGACCTTGACGCTCTTGTATTCTGAGGTTGCACTGGATTCCGTTGTGTGAAATCATATAATCTTTGTTGTTTTGAGCTGTACCGGTGGAGAGCTTTACTTCCTTATGTCTTGGGTGGGTGGAAAATGTCCACATCCAAGGAACTGCCCATATTCCCAAAGAATGAAAATGGCATTTCAATCTGCTTGTGATTTGAAAAGCTGTTATATAGCATGTTCTCCTTGAAATACAGAATTATATTGTGTGTGTGTGTGTTTGTGTGTTAAAAAAAGACAATAGAGCGTTAAGTTACTACAGAGGTGTGTTTTGGACCATGTGTTTTTCTGTCTCCTGTTTGTGCTGCAGGGTTTGAAGGCTGCTCCATGGTTCCGTCTATCTACCCACTGGAGACACTGCACAACTCCCTATCACTGAAGCAGGTGGACGAATTTCTCAACAAAGTGTGTGATAGCAGGAGCGAGACACTCGCCAAGACTTTGAAGTGTACGTAGATAGACACACGTGTAACATGCTTCACATCTGGGGATCAAACGTTTTTAATAATTGTTTGTGCACTTACTTTCTTAGTATTTAATACAGGGATCACTTTGTGCTCAGAGGGAATAATTAAAGGAATAATTAAGCTAAATCTAAAAGTATCCTTACATGTACCCTCACTCATCCATAATGTCCAACTGGCTTCCTTCTGGGCCACAGCTCTGCAGAGATCAGCCTTTTCTCATCTGTCACACTGGATTCATTTCACAAAGACCTTTGCCAGCTGACTGATGAATTGATTCAGGTGTGTTTACTAAGACAGAAAGCTGAAGTCTGTAGTTCTGTGGCTCTAAACACATGTTTTATTCAGTGCTAACAAGTATACATTTGCTTCTGTGGTTATTGACTCTGAATGTAATACTGTTAACAGTTGTAGCAGCCTGAAAATCAGATTTTACATCAAACTATTCCTTGAAAATGTTCATGACCTTAGTTGATGAAAGTGTAACCTGACCTGTGATACTATTGTTTTAGGACTAAACTAAACATGTTTTTAGCTGGAAATGCATTTGAAGGCTCTAAACAACACATGTGCTCTCTTCTATCTTCTAGCTCTGTCAGCCATGTTTGATTCCCAGATCCAACCTTCTGCAGAGCCTGAGAGTCCAGAGAGGTCCAGAGAAGCCCTAGTCTAGCTCCTCGATAAAAACAGCAGCAGTCATAGGCTTTCTGATGTGAGTATTGCCTGCATTCTAGCATCCTATCTCAGGACTCCAGGAACCGTCATGTCATGCTGTCCCTAGGCTTTAGGAGGCAGATAACTGCCTGGAGATAGCTGTGTTCCAAAATACACAGCATTCCTGACTGTCTGCCATAGACACAAAAACCAGGGTGTTCAGGCTTTAAACTCTGATATTTAACACAGTCTCATCTTGTCTTAAAAGTATGCCATTAATTAATCCTAAAGTAGGACCCATTCTTTATGCCCCTAATTGCCTGTCTTCTCACATTGCGTTCCGACGCGCTGAAGGGCTGGAACACTGCGCTCTGCAAAATTGCTTGAAATTGTTTTAGCTTTTCTCCTACAAGTCATGTTATGGTTCAGTTTTGGTCTTTAATGTCTGCAGAGTTGTCTGAACATTTTGTCTTGCAGACATTGTTGTAAATTTAGTTGCTTTGCTATGGGATTTACACTTACAGTGATGAGTTCTGAATGAATCATCTGAATGATTCGGTTTTCACCTTAACATTTGACCTATGCAGAAATTTAGAATAAAATATCTTTAATCTTTCCCTTTAACATTTTGTTTGACTAAATCAGTATTAATGTTCATGAAAAATCTGTGAACAATATTCTGTAGATCACGCCAGTGCATTATGTGCAGTTCAGAACCTTTATCTTCATCAATAGTAAAACCTTCATCAACCTTCCTGACCTCATGTGGTGACCTGCTTTAATCCTCATGTTACTTATTTATGCTGATCTAAGACCAGCCTTACATTCTGTTTTACAGATGAAACCAATCCCAAGAACAAGGGACGGTATCTTCATGAAGCTTACTCAGAAGCTACTGATCTACTCGCCTGTGCACGTACAGTATTTCTTCCAGTAATTTGGAATCTCTTTGGCAACAGAACAAGAGCATTACTTGGCCTGTCAGCCAACAGAGAAAGAGCACTGAATCCAGTAATTAGTGGTATTTCTATACATCTGTGCCCTGAGGGACTGAGATCTTAATTATAGTCCGCTCTGAGCAACGTGAAGATAAGAGGACTGGAATACACACTGGTAATTGTCCCTTCTCTCAGCTGATTGCAGTCATCTCCACATCTACAGCAGTGTGATTTCATTGGGCACATTACAACAATATGCAGACAGACCAATCAGAGCAGTTCAGAGAATTTTGTTGAGAGTAGAGAAGCTGTGTGGAGGCATTGATATCTTCCACATTAGCACTCATACTGAGTCAGTAGATTAATGCAGAACATATACTGCAGCCAGTTGATCAAGCACAATTTTTTATTTCAATAAACACAATAAATATTTTAATGTTCGGATTTTTAGTGTAGAATTACATAACATCTCGTTTTTAACGAGAGACAAAGACTTGAATGAAGCTGACATTATGAAATGATTTGTGTTCTGATAATATATGAAACTATTTTGGCGACAGCAGTGCCTTAGCCCTGTTATTCTGGTTATTCTTTTCTTGTAAAAAAAAAGCAGTTGTTTGTCTCTTCAGTGCAGATATAATTGCTCCGGTCGTGTCCTTGAGGGTGAGACATTAATGTTTAATTATTAGTAATCTACTGTCATTGCCAAAGGGTTACATTATTTTAATAAAATGAATGTATTTAATTCAAGATTTGTATATTTTATTAATAAAATCATATGTAAAGATGATTATTGGCTTTATTTGTTTGAGTTAAAAAGCATAATCATCTTATAAGTTCTAGCAAATGAACAAGTTTCGCCTGAACAAAGGATGTCAGGAACCGGTAATAGTGTTCTGCAGATTTACCGTTAAAGCTGTCAGTCATTCTTTCAGTCTTAATGATACAGTTCTGATTGTGTCTGAGGTCTCACGGTTCCATTCAGGATGATGAAAACCACTAATGATGACTCATGCTTTGCCCTCAGCTGTGCTGGGTTGCTATGGTGACGCCCATTGACTTCTGTTGGGAAAGCCGACTGAACCAATGACTGCATAATGTAGCAGAGGGAGAGAGACAAAGAAAGAATTTATTCAGAGTAAGTCGTATTGAGAATTCAACAGGAAGCCATGTGGTGATGTCATTGCCATTACTTTGTGTCTTTTTATTCAGTGAGGGGTAGAAATCACTGGATTGTTTCCCACAGGTATTTGTCTGTATTGTAGCCCAAATAGAAACCGTGCATGTAAGTAAATGGCGTCCTTTCGTTGTGTCATGAATTGTTATTATGCTGGAACAGCCATTGCTAATATTAAATGCTTATGCACCCATCTGAAATGGAGACAAATCACCAGTGATGGAAAACAGACTGTCAGTCCCCCAATACAGGAGATTGTAAAACGTACACCAACTGATCATTTCATTATGTATGTCTTGCATTTACTCGCATTGTCCATTTTATCAACCAGTAGGTTCACTTTTGTAGTTTAGAATAATCTGTGGTCCATCTATTTGCATTATTTGTGAGCCCCCCCCCCCCATTTAATCCTGTTTGTCATGAAGGAACATCAGATGCAAAGAGATGAGTGCAAAGGGTAGGTGTACTTAAAGAAGTGGTCAGTAAATATTGTCAGAGCATCTGCATTTAGTACCATGGTCAGTAGTCAAGGACAAACTCCCTAGTTACGACTTCTGCCTCTTGCTCTCAGACATATCTGGCAACCACATCAATCTTGTTTGGCTGGTCAGTTGAAATAAGCTAGAATGACAAAAGAATCATGGTCAGTGTTTTAGTAGTTGCATATTATTATTGTATCTTCATCTTACTTTTTAAAGATTAAAATTAGTAGCTAGAATCGAAGAAATTATATATAAATAATCACTGTGTAATACTCACTGTGCATGATCAACAAAAGAATTCCCCCTCCCAATTTTTGATATATGGGATTTTTTTTTATTGATGATTCAAGGAAAGGATGTTCCCTTTTACAGTAAATTAGCAAAATTCTACATTTGCATTTAGATTTGAAAGAGATCATATGGAATATTGCACTAAAGAAAAACAACTAAGATTCACACAGCAGCAAAAAACAAGAACTATCACAGCATCTTCTCAACAACATCTTAGGGTAAACAGAAGCAAAGCCCAATAATATGCATATTTCATTACTATTAAGACCATTTTTATACCATTTTAAAATAGTATTTTTGTTTAACTCAGTTATTAAACGAGTACACTCAGGAGTATAACTAATAAGATCACATGCAGAAATTGATGCATTGGCGTGATGAATGGGTAGGAGCAAATGCATCCATTCTTTGCTATGGATTCAGGAGGATGAAACTCAAAAGTACCTCATCAGTGACGTTTTTGCTTGTTGAGAAGTAGAATAACACTGATGCTAGAATGTTTCCGAGTGAAAATGCTTCACAAGAATAAGTTTGTATCGCCTAGTTTGATTGGTATGTACAAGTCTATGTAAGTACCGGAGTTGTACTTTTCTTTTCATCACGTCTTTCACATTTCAAGTCATATTCAGGAGAAGAAAACCTCACAACTGTAGCCTATACAATTTTCAGTGTTGTGGATTTGGGACAGCCCTCTGCAGACCATTTTTAAGAGACTAATGTATCAGTATTGAAATTAACAACAGTTCAATGAGTCATGAGTAACGATGGGACGAATCACTCACCACTAAATACATCAGTCTTTATCTGCAATCTATCAGATCACTGTGCCATGTGCATATTTGCTAGTTCATTTTTGTTCAAGCAGCATCCAGCAAAGCAACTAATACATTCAATAGTAAGTTAGTGCATTCGTTACTTAACACAGATTTCTGTGTACAGCAATCACAGCTAATCAACAAGACCAGACAGTACATGTTACTAAGGCCAAATATTAAAATAGATCCATTCCTTTGGACATACAGTACAAGATCCCATTTTAGCATAGTCCTCTATCAAAAATACATCTTGTTCTTGGTGTTTATTTAGGTTGCCAGGAGTAGAGCGCAATCTTAGTCAATTTGTATATTGGCTCACTAAATTCTGTGAAGGCCTAGAGGTAATTCCATTGCTTTGGCCACTCAGTTTCAACCTCTCACAGCAAACATTGTGCGCTCACAGCTAAGAGGAATACAGTAAGCCACTGAAAACATCTAAAAAGGTAACAAGAATACAGTGATGATTGGAAAAGCATAATGGTGAATCATAAATCTTTAAATAACCAATTAAGACAGAATGAGAATGGGTGAGTGGGCTCATGTGGACTAAAGACTTTGTACCACTGATAAACACTTTCATTTTCAGCAAATGAAACAGCACAGACAATTTACCACAGAAAGACTTCATTCATAAGTGAACTGGAGTGGGTTTGTAGGATCACTATGACAAAAGTGTGGCTAGCTGTATGTCACAGAGTGCAGGACACTGCAATAGCACTAGAAACTTAAATCTTTTGTATACAGTCACAGTCTTGCTGTCAGTCCATTCTCCAAATGACAGTGTAATAGTGTGAAATACTAAAGCTTTAAATCTGAATAATCAACACTGGCTGGCTTTGTAAGGTGAATATTAGATTAACACTTAATACACTCAATTAAAAATATAGGTATTTTGACTTAAAAAGTAAAAAACAATCAACGAAACCAATGTCAACATCATGTTACAACTACTGCTGTAAAACAGATCTCATACATGCACTACAAGAAGCTAGAAAATACTTCAAATTAAAATAAAACTGTGTTGTGATTTACAATTATTCAATGTCAGCTCCTGACTTTTAAATCACTCATATGAATGTAATTGTTAATTATTAATTTCACTGCAGGACAAACAAGTTGTGATATACATTTGGAATATCGCACTAGATTCAATCAGTCACATTCCATTCAAGCTTCAGTAAATATTAGAAATAATTCCATATAATTAATACACATTTGTATTTTTTTACAATAAGTTAACCATTTAAGGTTATTTGTCTAAATATTTACATGCAGCGTTCCTATCCATACCACTTTGCAAAATTAGGGGACAATTCATTCAGAGTCACTCTGTACATATATAAGGCTGCTAAAGACCTTTAATCCAATATTAACATCTGGATACTATTCAAAAGCACGTCATTTATTCTCATAATTTTCCATACTACTTAAAGTGCTTTTGCATTATTCTGTAAACTATTTCTTTTTCTCGGGACAGTTAAAGTAGGAGGCACATGAGGGGACCTTGCTTTCTGCTCATAGTGTATAAGCTAATCTGTGTACTCAAGTCTTGACGCTGATTTACACTGTCACATAAACATCTGTACTGCTACATGTACCACTGAAAATGCCCCTCCCTACACAAGATACCTCCATTCAAATCACTACTTTTAATGTTCGTTTCAAAAACAGAAAACTGTGCTGACACTTTTAAAACTTTCAAGACACTCTTGAGCACTACTATGAATCCTCTTTTGGACGATGTATCACTCTTTTCAGCAGGAAAAAGCGCTCAAGAGTATCTTTGATGCCATTGTGAGTATGCTAAAGTAAATGACCGTAGCTATTAGTCTGTATGTAGGCTGGGAATATGCTTCTTAGGAGTAGCCTGAGCTGTACAAGTATCATGCTTAAAAAAACGAAATAAAATACCAATCACTGAGAAGATCTTTGTAACATGACAAGCTAATTTAGGCTCTTTGTAGAATGCTACACACAAGCTGCACTGACTGGACCTTGACCCTTTTGCATCAGTCACTATGAGTATTTAAGAGCCCAGACAGGCAAACGCCACTGAGCTGCTGGTATATTTCACCTACAGTGCCATATTCTTAAAGACACATATATACATATACAGCATTCAGTAATGACACACTGATACTGAGATAATCTAATGGAAAAAAGTGTTTCTTTAAATTGCAGATTTTTAGATTGTGTTTACAGAATATTTGACAGCATCTCTACTGATTTTATTAATTGTGACAATGTGGAATACTTATTATCATAAGTATGAACATATTTGTGTTGGTTTTCAGGTATGTGTACAGTATGTGCCTTTTCAGAATAGTGTTTAAGTCTCTATGTTCTTAAGTCACTTTATATTCATAGTCATGATGCTTGACTATCAGTCACAAAAAACATGTTACAGGCTGTGTCTTCAATAGCATGTTATTAGACTAGTCATAAAGAAAATATACTCCTATATTCATACTTTGTTTTCTTAGACTGAGATTAGAATGTGTACTGAGGCATGGTAACATCATAATAAAGAAAACGGGGAATAGGTGAGGTATGCTATTAAACAACTTGCAGGGGGCATTTTTGTGCTTCAAATTCAAATTTAGGTCATTTAGGCATTTGAGGCCATGTGACCTCAACTAGCATGCTTAGGCATTTCAACATGAAAACTTGTTTCTTAAAGATATCGCCATAGAGAGTACAAGTGCAACAAACCTCAGCTTGTGCTAGAACGTCTTATACAGCATCTAGTAATTCAACATCAAATTCTCCACCTAAGCCTTGCAGCCACATTCATATAACACAGTTGTGAATCAGGAGACTAAACCAATGCTTATAAGGCCTTGTTTGACAGCAGTAGGATTTGTTGCCATTGCAGGCTATGATACAAACTAAAAATGGCAGTCGATGGAATGCAAGGCTGTGGGTGGTAAAGAATACACCATCTAAGTCTTAAGGAATGATGAGAAATGAATGTATCTAACAGAAAACCTGCTTAAAATTCAATTTTGCAGGCAGGGAAAGACTCATCCTGCATGACCACTGTACTGCTGCTGGCCAGGACCATGATGTTCAGATCCTGCTGCTTCTCGTGAGTCTGCTGGTACCAGTCACGAGTCACCTCCGTGTCATGAGTAGGGATCAGGGTTACCTAGGGAATGGGACACACATTAATCAGTTAAATATTTAAACTTCACATGGAATATAGAAGCCAATTTCAACAGTGATCATAACAATGGTGACCGTTTTTAATTTGTAGATCATTTGATGTGAATGAAATACCTGTACATTGGTTCCCCACTGTGCTTTGCCTTCCAGCAGTGCATCCAGAACGGCACGGCTAGGTTCTCCACTGGCTGGGTCGTTTCCACTGACTACATAGTATGAGGCACGCACTCGCTTAAAAAATTCTTGATCAACATTTTTAGCACTGCAATGATTTGGAATGTAGGCAAGGTCGACATAGAAAGGTGGTCCAGGGGGAACGCCAGAACTGGACTTCTGATTGGAACCTATAGGGCCAATATGAAATAAATGGTTAGGTTATGATTCTAAATCAACTTTTAATTTCGATGTTTTGGGTTCAATCAGAACGCATACCTGTATTGCTCTTTACACCATTGACGAGCCCTTTTCCAGAATAGTTCTCTCCCTTAGAGCCCAGTGTCTCAGATGTTCGAGTTACCCGCAGTGTCTTCTCAGAATCTAATCTTTTAAGAGCTGGTGTGCAAGGTGATGAGTCTTTGGATACCTGTTTTACAGGTGTTGTGGACCTTCTGCTCCTTGCGTCACCTTTACGTGCGGGCGATGCAGACTTTGGCTTCCCTAGGGTCTTTCTTAATCCTTTGTTGGTTTTAAGGTCTTTTTTGATAGGTCGCTCTGTGTGACTCTGACCATTAAGAAGAGCTTCTGGATCTACCATGCACACATCAGGGTGGGGAGGTTGGGGCACAGGGTCTTTCAGTGGGGCCGGTGGAGGATCATGACTCCTTGGAGCGGCTCCATTTGTGGTAGACATTTTGTCCACTGGTAAATGCTCTGCGTCCTCATCAGAGTCGAGGTTTCCTTCAGCTGTTATGGAAGGACATTCCTCTGTCTCAGGTGGTACGTCTGAGTCAGACTGAGAAGGAAGTGACTCACTCAGAGAGGTGGGAGGAGTTTCTTCTCCTCCTGCAAGTGATACTCCATGCCCAGTTGCTATGACACTAGAAGGAACATTTGTGCCCTCCTTGCTGTCTCTGTGAGAGCTGTGGGCATGGGCACGCTGCTGTTTGTGAGATCTCCTCTTAACAGAATGCTGTTCACGTTCATCATCTAAATCCTCCTCTCCTGAGCAGTCACTTCTGCAATCCTCCTCTCCCTCCTCGCTGGATAAATGTGGGCTTGGGTTAATAAACGATGGAGAAAGTTCTCCTTTGCGATGTTTATATAACGCAGGTGAGTGGGAGGAGCTTCCCTCCATGCAGAGATCAGAAGGGCGAGGACAATCTTCTGACGTTTTAGTGGAAGAGATCTGTTCACTTGACATATGAGATACAAGAGTTTGATCTTTTTGCTCTCCCTCCTCTTCCATTCGTTCATAAACGTCCTTTTCATCATCAAGTGTTGCTCTCAAACTTTTAATGGACTCCTGTGCATCTGTTGTCTTCGTGTCTTCCTCAAGAAACTCTCCTTTCAATACTTCCTTTCTCTCCTCTGTTTTTTCTTTAGGCTTCTTTTCAGTACTTTCTATCTGCTCTTTCTCTTTGCACTCTTTTGTCACTTCCAACATAACATCAGTCGTTTCTTTGCCCTCTTCTTTTGGCTTTTCTTTCAGTTCTTCAGCTTCAATAACCCCTTGCCTCTTTGCCATCATTTCAGTCTTTTCAAGTTCAATTTTTTCATCTGTCTGTCTCTGTTCTTCCTCGGTTTCCCTTTTCTCCTTATCCATTTTTTCCATTCCTGTAATATTTTTGTCTTCTGCCTTTTCTTTCTGCAGATCTGCCTGAAGTTCTCTCTTTTTTTGGGTTTCACACTCTACTTTACCCTGATCTTCTGTCACTCCATCATCTTTCACCATTTCACCTTCTTTTGTACCCGAGAGGTCCATGATTCCAGCTGCAACTGCTTCACTTACTTTACCTGAAATATCTTGAGAACTTGTACAAACTTCTGTGGGTCCATTTGATGAACCTTCTGCAGATTGTTTTGATGAATGCATTTGCAGATTAGACTGATCAGAATGGACATGTGGTAAAGGCAATAATTCTGGGTCTACTTTTTGTAGTGAAGATCGGTGACATTCAATTCTACAAGGTAAAGTTTCTTCTTCAGTGTTGCTTACATGGTCCTCTTGCTCAATATCAGATGATTCTTCCTGGGAGTGTTTTTCTATTGAGTCTGCTTTCTTTAATGGTGCTATATCAAACTTAACTGATGTACCAGCAGCTACTTCATGCTGCAAAGATGCAATTTTGTCAGAATCATGTGCTTTGGAGCACTGTGGGTCAGTCATGGACACAGGTTTTTGGTCAGTGGGCTGAACTTTGTCTGATTTTATATTTGTTGCTTCTTCTTCCTCCGACTTTTCCTCTGCTGATGATGTTTGCTCTTGAAGGAAGGACTTCGACTCCTCCAATGGACTGAGTGGAGAAAACCTTGCAAGACTGGATATTGACTCAGCTGTTGTTGTTGCAGGAGTCAGTTTTTCAGATACTTCCATGTAGTCATCTCTTGATTGCATCCCAGAGCTTAAATATGGTAAATACATTGGAAGAGACTCTTCTTCTTTGATAGAGGAGTGCTCGTATGATATACTATCTACATCTGACCTCAGCTGAGCACTTGGTATTGTTATATGGGTCCCTATGCCGTCTCCAAAGTGTTGGCCTGTTGAATATGATGCAGATGTTGATGAGGAGTAGCTGTAGGATGAGGATGATGAGTTAGTTGCATCAGACATGGCTGTCTGGGCACCTGCCAAGGATTCTGCTCCCTCTAGTTTTTTACTTGAGGTCTTCTGTATCTCACATTCTATGCTATGGTCTTTCTCCTTTGTCTGCTCAGAATCCTTGCGGTCTAAATCATGACAGCCATGTACAATTGCAGACTTTGATGTAATTATCTCACTCTTTTCAGGCTGTGAACTGGAAGAGGTGCTTACTGTATCTTTACTACGTAATTCAAAAAATTCCTCTTGTTTATCATAAGCACATTCTGATTCATATGACTGCTTTTCTTTATCTTGTCTTTTCTCACTAGAATCTTTCAAATCAGATGCCATTTTAATTTCCTTTTCAGACATCTCTCTTGCACCTTTTTCCATATCCAAGTCACTGGTATCATCTTCTTCACCTTCCTCCTCCTCCTCGTAATCATCCTCTTCCTCTGCAAATATCTTTTTACTTTTGACTGGGTCCATTTCTGTCTCTCCACTTGCCAGTAGTGATTTGCTTGTCACAGAACTTTCACCGCTTGCACTTACAGATGCAAGAACATTGTCATCTACATGATGTACCTCAGTATAAGAAGTAGTAGATACTTGACCAGCTACATCCTCAGGAGACGTTTGACCAGACAGCTTATCTTTGTCTGCTGGTGAAACTCTTCCAGAGGTAAATGAGTCCTCTTTGTCTTTAGACAATTCAATTTCATCTTTCACTTGCTTTGCTGAATCCACATCCATCTTATCACTCATTGTGTCCTGAGTTTCTGGAATCTTCTCACCATGTGATGAAGTTGATGGTACTGTTCTGGACTGAAGGCTTAATTCTTCTTGTAGTGGAGGAAACCAACCTTGTTGTGGAGCCTCAACAGTCGCATGAGCCTCAGCTTTAAGTGATGACATATCTTCACAGGCCTCTGTATGTGAAAACATGGCCTCTTCTCCCTTCTCATCTTTGTCTTTTCCTGTCTCTAACTCATCAGGATATGACAAACTGGTGGCAGAAGTAGATGGTCCTTTCAATGGCATGTCAAAATAAGTATCCTTTTCTTCTTTATGAAAAGAAGAACATATGTCCTCTTTTTCCTTCTCTTTCTCCTCTCTCACTAATTTCTCAGATTTGTCACTGGAGGAAAATGAGCTTGGTTCAGAAGCAGGGATGGTCCTATTGTCATAGGTCTCTGCATAAGCAAAACTCTTGTCTGTGCAAGGAGCATCTAGTCTCTCTCTATCTAACTGTTCTTCTTGATAGCCTGTCTTATTATCTTGCTCTGAGGAGGTACTGGGTCCACTTCTCTTTGTCTCTGAGAAAGATGCATGGAAATCAACTTTGCTGAATGACACAGGTTCTTCGTCACTTTGTTCATCTATGGGACATGCAGCTCCTTGTACAGATGATTGGCTGGACCTTCTATTGTCATGCATATCTATGTCGAGGGTTGATTTAGGATATTGCTCTGGATGCTCTCTGTCCCTTTCAGTTTCCTTTGAGACAGGTTTTTCTTCTGGCTCATATTTGGATGCTTCATATCTCCCTTCCTCAGGCTGATGGGCGACGCTCTCTCTTATTTTGTCTTCCTCTGTTTTTGTCTTTTCATCCTCTTCAGAATACTTTTCATCAGTGCTGTCTGCTTTCTGAAAATATGAGGATGATGATTCCAAACCTGGAGAGGCCATATCTCGCTCTCTTTCCATTTCTCTCTCCATTTCCTTTTCAGGCTTAACAGTGTCTTTTGAGGCACACTTTGTTTCAAGCTTTTTGGACTCTTCAAAACTTGCAATAATGTTGGTATGAGTGTATAACTCTGTTTCTGAATCTAATTTGGTCTTGAATTCCTCGCTGTCCTTCTTTATCTCTGGTGAAAGCCTAGCTAGGTCTCCAAATACATGCTTTTCATCTAAATGAGTTTCTTCTTTTACCTTTGTTGTTGATGGCATTTTTTCAGTACAGCTTTCTTTTACTTCTTCTGAGGTCCACGATTCTATTGATAGTGGTCTTGAACCTGCACCACCCATGCAGATGGCATCTCCTTCATCTTCTTCTGTACTTTCTTCATTATCTGAGTACTTTACTGGAAATTCAGTGCCCAACATTGTCTTCTCAGTAGCAGAGAGGGAAGTTCCATGTTTAATCTCTTCAAGACACTTCTCTTTATATTCTAAATTTAACTTTGCACCAATGTCCATTTTCTCTGAGATTTCCGGTAAAGTATCTGTTTCATACGCAGAAGTCTGTTTCTCATTATCTCCTTGCAGTTGTGTTCTAGATGTGACGTCTGCTTGATATTCCAGATCTTCTGCTTCAGAGCTTGACACTGACATTTGCTTTGGAGTTTCTTCTTGAGAAGACCTTTCAGACTCTTGATCCAATTTTTCTAGAATCACTGTACCAGTTTCTTTCTTGGACTCAAATTTAAGTATAGAATCCACTGCTGTTTGTGATGCAGTTTGTTCATGGAATAATTTGCTAGGACACTCTACTGCTTGAGATTCTAATTCAAACTTTGATTCAACTGTTTGATCACATACCGACAATGAAACTTGTTTTTGTCTTTCATCAGTTTGGGCCAGTTTGTCCTCTTCCATGTTTTCTGAAGTGGACATGGACTCCTTATTAAGGGTCTCTTCAACCAGTCTCTCTTTGTCTGCAGATTCTGTTTTCTCAGATTTGGACCTGAAGACCTGGGATTGGTCTTCTTCCAATCCTTTATTCTTAGGTTCATGATCTGCTTTTGGTGTAATATCTACTTTTTCTTGAGCTGATTCTGGTTGTTGAAATGTGATGTCTTCAGTGATTGTATCTTTTGATGTCTGACCCTCTGTTTCTACCTTTTCAGATGTGAAAGTAGTAAGAGAATGAGTCTTGCCTGCCATGTTTTCATTGTCTTTATATACTTGCTCAGGTATGCAGACTGAATCACTTTCTTCTGTAAATGGTTCGGGTGTACTGGTGTCTTTGTATTTAGATTTATCATCTATCTTGGAGGTTTCTTCTGTCTTTTCTGTAGAGGCTGTCAGTATGGTTTCTTCTTCATACTTGTACATTACATCTGACTCCAGCTCTTCAAGCTCACTTTCCTTTTTCTGTGTCCCTTCAAAAAATATATCCTCTTTTGCCACCAATTTCGTTTTTTCTGAAGGGGTCTGACAGATTTCATATTCACTCTCTTGTATTTTTTTATCTTTTAATTCAGTGTCAGATTTTAATGATGCATCCACCTCTTCTGATGTTGATGACTGTACGTGGGATGTCATTTCCTCCAAAGCTGATTGTTTAACTTCCAATTGTGTGGACATTCCTGTTTCCTCTAAAGCATGTGTCATTGATTGGGTGTCACCCACAGGTGTTGTAGATTCTTCCTCTTCTTTGGAGGTTAAAGCCTCAGTTTGCATTTCCTCCATTTGTTCCTCCTTATGTTCTTGAACTAGACTGGTAGATAAATCTGTTACTTCTGTAGTTGAGTGACTCTCCATTACAATCTTATCTTGTGATCCATAATCTGTTTTTGAGGAGATGTATCCCATTGAAGCTGGTTGTTGTATTTGAGATTTGATGTCTTCTGTTGGCATTTTTGTAGTTTCGTCTGACTTTAAGTCCTGAGTATGAATTTTAAACACTTGTTCCTCCTTACATTCTTGAACCATTTTGGTTGATAGATCTGTTACCTGTGTAATTGACTGACTCTCCACTACATGTGTGTCTTCGGATTCATAATCTGTTTTTAAAGACACACGTTCTACTGTGGTTGGCTGCTGTAACTGAGATTTGATGTCTTCTGTTGACTTTTCTTTGTATTCTTTAACTGTTTTGACTGCAAGTTCTGCTTTGTCTGGTAACAGAGAGGTCTGCGAGCAGCTCACTTCAATAGTTTCTTTAGAAGCTAATAGTGTTGCTTGAGCCTGTATGGTTGTTTCCTTTTCTTCTGACTCTTGATCAGTTCTGTAGTATTCATCTCTTTCCTCTGTCAACAGCAAAGACTTTGTCTCAGTATCTTCTAATTTCTTGTCAGTCACTTTATGCAACAGACCTACCTCTGTTGCAGCTGATATAACATCAGGTTCCTCCACCTGCTTCAGTAAAGATGTATCCAGTGTTTCATCTTTTATACATGTTGACTGTGAGTCTTGTGGTTGTTTACTGGTCAAATCTGTCACTCTGGATTCATCTGCTATTTCTGGTTTTGACTCTGAAATCTGAGGCTGATATTCTTCAACCTGTTTCTCTTTAAGTTCTACATGCTGCTGAGGGGTTGCTTCTGTCGCTTCAGCTATCCCAGATTGAAAATCCTTTTTAGGCAGCGCATCTACTTTCTCTGATCCTAATATTAAACCTTGCTCTTGTGCTATTTCTGCCTGCTTTTTAGATTCAAAATATGACAGAACTGCATCTTTATCTGTCTCTGGCAGAGAGGTTTGCTGATAATCGTCCTCTTGTTTCTCTTCCACATGCTCTTTCTCATCTTCATAAAGCTCCTTTTCTTTCTCCCTTTTCTCTTCTTTCTCAACAGAAGATTTCACCACAGAAGACTCATCATCATGATCATCAAGGACCCGAATTTCTTGTTCCTCTGAAATGCTGGCTTTATCACAAACACTGATATCATCTTTGTATTGACCTTTGTCCTCTTCCATACTTTTTTCCAGCAGTCTCATGGTCTCTCCTGACAAATCTTTTTCCTTTTTCTGTGGGGGTTCTTTTGTATCTTGGGTTTGAGGTATCTCAGTTTGTATTCTTTGTTTTTCACTCTCCTTTTCAACCTCCTGTTCTGGTTGCAACTGTTCTGGGAAAACCCTGGATTTCTCTTCAACAGGTGACATATGAAGAGGGGAATGAGTAGCACTAGGTGGTCCAGATTGTGAAGGTGATGCCATTTTAACTGTGCTGTCGTCGGGACTGAAGCATCGGTCGTCAGCCTCTGGAAAACTACCAGACTCTGAAACAAGTGGTTTAGAAGGGACATGTGATACAGAGGTGAGTTTTGCAGTAACTTCAGATGCTAGATCTTCTCTAAACAAACACACTGTTCTTCCCTCCATTTCCTGTGATTTTTTATCCAGTATAGATTCTACAAGAGAAGACTCTGCACCAATGGGTTTGTCCTTCTCTTGGAATCCATGGGAAACAGCATATCCTTCCTGCAACTTTCCAAGAGAAATATCAACATTTGGTGTTTGATCTTCATACTCATCTTCCTCCTCTTCTTCATAGTGGGCAGTAGTCTCAATTCCCTCTATTTTCCCCTCTAAGGGAAGAGGTGGGCATTCCTCTGAAGGGGGTGATTTGAAGCATTTGTCCTCTTCTAGGGAGGATGTTGGAGAGATGGTTCCAGCAGAGTGCAGGTAGTCTTTTCCTTGGGTAGCTTCAGTTTGGGTTATTGGATGTATACTGTTTACTGTGTCTAGAAGTAAGGAACTCTTTCCAGTGTCTTCAGTCTGAGGTGCTGTAACAGATGCCACTGACTGATCCTCAGTAACAGAGGTTGGAAGCGAAGACAGTTTGTCATATTCAGTGATGGATGTAGCTGAAGAGACATGTTCCTCCTCTGCCAAAGGAGCAGCTATTATGCTGGTAAATACAGAAATAGCAGGTTCTTGGATACCAGTAAAGGCTCTTGCTGGCCCTTCTCCCATGGCTTGCATCTCCTTCATGCCGTGGATTGCATCAAAGGAGCCTGTTTTATCAGGTACTGAGATGTCATACATGCCAACTTCATACTGAAGGTGGGGTATCCTGTCCTCAGATTCCTCATGAATCTCTTCATCTGAGATTGTTTGTTCAGTCTCTGAATAACCTGGTATTGTCTCGTCCTGTATATATGATAAACTCTCAGCTGCAGCAGCTCCTTGGACTGTGGTTGTAACGGCAGCCGTCAGACCTCCCACATTGGACAAATATGCATCATCATCCTCTTTTACCTTTTGGTCTCTGTCCTTTGTGAACTTCTCATCAGCAACATCCTTGATTTCTTCATCTGCAATAGCATCCAAGTCTTCAGCCTCCTCTAACTCAGCTTTTTCAATGACATAATCATCTTCCATCTGCCCTTCTTCAGCTTTCTCAATCATTTCTTCCTTTTCTCTGTTCTTCTCCATTTCTTCAACTTCATGTTTTCTGTCAACCCCCATCAAATCTTTGCTGTCTTTTGCCGCTCCTTCATCTTCCTCATCCCCTATGCCCATGTCCTCTTCCACTTCTACCGTTTTCTTCTCGATTGTAAGCACTTGCTCTTCCTCTTCTTCTTCATCATCTATTGCAGTGCCTTCATCCTCAAATTTATCACTCTCCAGTCCTTGCTGTTCTTCCACAGGTTCCTCAGGCACAGTTTTCATCTCTGCTGTTGCTAGTGCGCCTTTACCTGAAGATGTTGGTTCCTGCATATCTGCTGCAGTTTGTGGAACAATAGCCATCTCTTTTTCAGCAGCACTGTCATCACTGCGTACTTTTTTATCAGCTGGTTGTACTGGAGGTGTGAGGGAATCTTGTTCCAGCTTAGACTGAACTTCTAGTTCAGGTGTTGTCTTTTCTCTCAGCTTCTCAAACTCCTTGGTCAAATCTTTTGGAGATTTAATTTCTCCTGTACCATTCTCTTGAGTCTCAAACTCAGCCTTCTCAGGACCTGACTCTGCAACAACCTCTACCTTTTCCACCTTAACGGTCTTGCTTCTTGTTGCTTTGGGTTTCCCTTGGATTTTGGCTTTGTGAAGAGTCTTCCTGACCTCAGGTGTGAAGGGTTTTAGATCAGGTTTGGTGATTTTCCTCAATTCTGGTTTTGAAACATCCTTGGCCTTTATTTTTTTCTCCTCTTTTTTTGTCAAGTCATCTTTTTTGATTTCACGTTTTTCTTTCTTGATTTCTTTCTTTTCCTTGTCTTTTTTTTCATCCATTTTCGATGCCCTTTCTTTACTGATTTTTTTCAGTGATTTTTCCTTTATTAACCTTTTCTTTTCTGTTACCTCCTGTTTTTGTTTTAATGGTCTAGAGTGTTTTTTCTCCTCTTTTTTGTCAGACTTGTTCTCCTTGATAGAATCACTTTTTGTCTCAAGGATGGATATATCTTCCTGTCCTTCAGTTTCTTTCTTAAAAGTTTTTGTAGGTGTGTGCATCTTGGGAGATGACTTAAGGCTTTCTTTGCTGTCCGTCCGTTGCTTTAACTTTGTCTGTTTTACAGCAGAAGGTGAGATACCAGAAGCGATGTCCTTTTGTGTAGCCACTGGGTATCGCAAAAAGTCAAGGTGTTTTAGCTTTTCCAGCCCTTCAAGGATTTTGTTCTGTGGTGCATTGCCAGGAAACAGAACTCTAACAATCTTCTCTGTTGGGCTGGCTGGAAGCCACACTACAAGAGCCGTGACAGATGTTAAGTACGGCACTGATATTTCACCTTCTCTTCCATTGGGAAGCACAATACCAGTTTTGGCCTTACTGTTACCAGCCCACTTCTGCATAAGGAACTGCATTTCTTTACTGTCCTTCACAGGATTGAGGATAAACATGTCCAACCTGCCCACACCCATCTTGTGAAAAAGTGTGATGGGTTCAATAGTATTACTAACTACACGGAACAGAGGTTCAGGCTTAATTCCAAGCTTATCAAGGTACTGCAAAGTCAGAGAAGCTTCTTCAATGCTACGTTTGACTTTTAAGTTTGATTCAGATGTGCGAAGCTTCTCTGGTACATTGAAGAACACAACCCCCAGCTCTGGTGAGATGAGGTTCTTCATCCAATCACTGTAGGTAGTTGAACCCTGTGACTGTTCTTCCTCCTGCTCTGCTATCTTCCTCTGAAGGAGCCCATTAATTCCAGGGAGATTGTCAGCACCAATGTGAGTGAGTAGAATGGAATCGATACGATCTAAGTGTCGGACAAGCTTCCAGAAGCAAGATTTTCTCTCTGAGCCGCCATCAACCAAAATATTAAAGCCATTAACTGCAAACAGGGCAGAGTCTCCTCTTCCACCAGGAAAGATGTAGCAGCAAGGCTTTGACAGTTTGAGGAAGCCTCCAGAGGTGGGAGGCTCAAGTAGGTCAAATGGGGATGGCACATCTACTGTCTCAGAAATGTACTCTGTGAACTCTGTGACGCCCTCCATTTTGGGAAGTATGGGCTCAGGATTTAATTTATAATCCAGGAACTCCCTTAAATGTTGCCCCAGAGAGGTCCAACCTGCCTCAGCTCGGCAGGACACAGTGAGCGTTGCCCGCTGCCCTGGGCCTTCTTTATCCAGTAGATTACTGACCTATATATGATGAAAGAAAGAGTCCAGATGAGTGCTGACTAGTATTTATCTGGTAAAATATATGTTAGGTTACATTTAATTGACTTGTTTAAAGACATACCCCAAGATCACCAAAGACACGTGATAAGGCTTGATAAGTAAACACTCCAGTTTGAAGAACCAGGTCACCTTGGTCTGAGTTTTGTCCACTCAGGACCAGTAGTTTGTGCACAGCTGGGTCAGACAAAAGAGAATGGATCTAGGACAAAGGCAGAGACACAGAAGGTACTTGAATAAAGATATTACTAACTAGCTTTCTTGTAAGTTTTAGCAGGTTAAATAGATATTAATGTGATAGTCCAATATTGCTAGTATACATCTTAGCAATTATATTAAAGCGTATGATGTCTGACCAGAACTGCATAAATAACTAGTCAAACATCATTTTACAAGATGCCCACCTCTGAAAGAACTGTATCTTCTGAAGGATTGACTAAGACTATTGTCTCAAGTGCATCACTCCTGTGGTGCAGAGTCCTTTGTCCTGTAAAAAAAAACATGAAACAGTTCAAAGGATTAAATAAGGATTCATTACACCAAATTCAGTTTTGATCCCCCACATATAAATACACTGTACATTTAGTCATCCTACATCAGGGATCACTAACCTTTCTGAAACTGAGAGCTACTGAGCCATACAAAGGGCTTCTGCGCTTCTTAAATAACACATTTACTCAGTTTACCTTTAGTTATATATTATTAATGATTAACATGACATTGATCATGTTTATGATGAGACACATGCAGGTTTCTTTCACAGTAGTAAAAAATAACTTCACTGTGAAAATGATACAGATTCTTTCTTTCTTCTGCCATGTTTTTGGGATAAGAAACTGCATTCAGCTCCACATCTTCACTGTGCCTGCAAGCACATGGATTGTAATTTTCAAATCTATATAAATAAAATAAATGTGATTAAAGAAGAAAAACAGCAGGATAAAATTAAAATGTGCCTCATGTGGTCCTTGGGGCACCCTGGTGCCTGTGGGCACTATGTTGGTGACCCCTGTTCTACATACTACAGGTCAAGCTGTTAACATTTGTTTTTTGTTATAATAATGCACCATAATATTAGTTACAGGATTAGGTTCCCATAAAATAAAAAGGAGTAAATAGCCAGTGCTATTTTAAGATTTTATAATAAATATTACAGAAATTATAAAAGACTTAAGGTTTAAGATGAAACATACTTAAGGGAAAAATATTTTGAACTGCACGGAAAATGTAATTTGCCCAGAATCTCTCATTCACTCATAAAACTGGCTAGATTTTATGGCTTCTGTATGATTCAGTTAACTCTAAATGCTACACAACATTTTTCCAGATCATTAGGTCCTGTCACCAGTGAGCCATTAGTTAATAAGTCAGTGAAGTGCTTTAAAAAGCAATGTCTGCTTAATAATCCTCATTCATGTATTCCCTTTTGGTACAGTGAATGGTCATTTATATTCAGGCTTCAATGGAATCAGTAGCATCACTGGGTACAGTCATACAGCAGATATCCAGAAGGTTAAATATCACTGTTGTTTTTATTCAAATATATATTTGCCTTTTGTCTGACCTTATGTTAATTTAACATTGATGAAAAACATAGAAGATCGACAATGGTACTGTTAAGACATTACAGTAGTTAGATTGCAAGAAGACAGCTGGTGAGGACTAGGGTCAGGGTTTAATAAGTATAAATGACTGTAAGAGGATGTCCATACAAAGCTGACTGTGAGTGCCTGTATAAATTGATCCTTTCCTTTCTTTTAATTCATTGGCCCAACACAACCAAGCATTTTTCTACTGTATAATCTGTTACAAGACCAGGCTGTATAGGAGAATTAATGAATACAGCATGACAAGAGCTGATTTTCATAGCTGGCCTGAGCCCAGAGTGGAATCCAACAGATGGAAGCTTATACTGGGCTATAAATATGGCATGTGCAAAAATATGTTTTCATTACAATGCATTTAGTGAGTGAGTGGGTGTTATAAACATACAGCAGGGCAACAACACTGGATTCCTCAATAATGCATTACAGTATCCTCAAAATATATATCATTTTCACTTTGTTTTAGCCCTTCAGTGACACAGCAGTTCTGAACAATGGGACACTGAGGAACCTTCTAAATCAAAGCCCTGTCGCTTGCCTTAGGCACACAGCCTAGAACAACATCAGCTGACTGCCTAGGTAACAGATACAGTAAAGAGTGCACCAGTCATCACTCCAAGATTGATGGTGGCATAGATTCATTCAAGAGCCATCTATATCTGTTTCCTATGCAAGACACTACAAACATGTTTTGGAGCCATTATTATTTTATTCATTTATGTTTAGCTTTGTTTAAATTCCAGGATAACTGCAGTACAATTCTTTAACTGATATAATGTTGTATCTATACTAACACCCTGCTTTCAAACTTGATGTAACCCAGATTTCCAATATTGCGCAGGATGCTGAGCTTCATTCTCCATTATTTCCCTTTGGCACTATTTCAGACATTTTGCAGAGGGAGGAAGCACAGCATTACTCATCGTAACTCTTGGATCCTACTTAATTAAACGGTACCTTATTATTTTCAATCTTGCCTTCAAGCTGTAGTCTTACACTTATATCTGGAGAACCCAAACACACCTGAATGTATGTTCTTCTTATTAGGTTTAGTGCTGCTTTGTTAAAAAACAAAAAAAAACTCCTCATTTCTTGGTTGTCTCTAATGTATGTCTTCATTGCATTACAGTCCTACCTCGATTGACCTGTTTCTTATAAATATCCACTCATGAACACTCAAAATGAGAGCGCTATGTTAAAAAAAGCTCAAACAGAGCACTGACAGAACGCAGACCAAGCCACTGCGCTGCTCCAGATAGTTTGCTCCAGATATAATCACCCCAGAGAGAGAGGCCTATGGAAGTCAGGAACAAAATCGCCTCATCTGAGGTGAGGTGACTGAACGCGGTTTTTACTTGATGCCATCATGTCTAATGTGCTTTTACGTCTACATAACCTTGAGACCCGCAGTCAGCAACACTGCATCTGCTTCAGCTGTTACAAGGACATTTCCTGTTAGATGACACTGTCAAGGTTCATTGAGAACTCTCAGTTGTATTGGGTCTCTCAAGTGCTGGAGAAGAACATAAAACAGGCCTTGCCCTGTTGTCCATTAGCCTTACAAGACTGTCAAGGCATAATAAGCTAATGATGTTATTTGTAAAGGATTTACTGTAATCCTGTTTTCACAAATGTGTTATTCATTCTGGATTTAACCCAGAGCAGTATTAGCTAAAGACGGTAATAAACATGCCATTAGGGTTTAGTTAACCATGATTTATCACTTTTCAAATTATTAGCTAACCTTTAGCATGTCTCTGTTCCTAAATAAAATATATATGCATCTGAGAAGTTTTGATTTCATCAAGCCATTCATATTTTCTTAGAACTTAAACCTGACCTTCCTTTTACTGTACCTTTGAATGTCCCAGTTTCTTCATGTAATCCTAGTCCTGTGATTTGGCAGTGCTGAATGATTCTGCTGCTAAGCCAGTTATAGCTGTTAATCGCTGTGTCCACCGCTTGTGGCAAAGGCGTGGCCATTCCATCATGCCACGGAAATTAGGGCTGCAAGTTCTATGTGCCATATGATCTGCCATATAATAAAAATACTGCAGTCCTTCTAGATCGATATGACACTACACACTGCTTCACCAAACCCAGGGCCATGAAGCCAAGAAGAAAGATGGCAGCTAAGATGAGATGGTTTTTATGTATATGAAACATCAGTCCATGTATGTATATGTGTGTGTGTGTGTGTGTGTGTGTGTGTGTGTGTGTGTGTGTGTGTGTGTGTATATATCTATATATATACCTCCACTGTTTCACCCTATAGCAGTTTAGCCCCACACATACACTCTTAAGTTACATGGACTCTTTTGGTTGAAGTCATAATATAAAGCAGCCAATGAAAATGGATATAAAACGCACAGTGATTGAATTTGGAACTTAAAACCACATAAACATCACAAAAAGCCTTATTATACACACAGTATAGGCTCTGTAAAAAAGATATAGAGACTAGAATCCATCAGCTTCTGCATATGTGTGTACAACACAAAACAGAGTATCGAAACAACGAATAAGGAAATATATGTCCAAAATGGTGACAAGGCAGGAAAAGGGCAGGAGAACATACTTGGTACGCCACCACTGTTACCTAGAGACAAAAAACTCAGCTCAGTCTCTAGCCAACTATGAGCTCAGAAGCCTCACCCTGCTACTCCCTCACATTTGTGCCTGCATGCTTGTAGTCTTCCACTCAATTACGACAGTATTTTCTCCTTGGCACCATAGTATATGTTAATCTATCTCAGTATATAAAGCAAGATCCACATTATAAATCTGTAATACTTATACAACAATGTTTAAATCTAAAGAAGCTGAAATTTTCCAAATACGTATATGCTTCTATCATAAAACCAGAAATAGGTAAAACGTGCTGCGGTTCAGTTTGACAGCACCTGTTGTGTAACACTGTATTGCCAGTGAATTGTGACTAAAGCAGTGAGAGGATTTACAAAAAAAAAGCTTATGGATTTGCAAACTCGCAGCCATCAGGTTAGGAAACAGCATTGTTTACTTGCCAACTTATGTTCAACAATAACTCTTTCATAGTTTTCTTGATCAGGAGTCAGAGCGTCTGGCAAGCTGCTTTACTGTACTACATACACAGCCACTAACACATGACATTATGAACTGTTTCTTATACTAAACTATATTACCAATACATTATATTTAATATGTGGAAATATAACCGAAACCTCAGATTAGATGTTCAGAATAAAAACTCTTAATATTAGACTGTTTTAACTTTAAAATAATCTGCAGAACACCGTTTGCATATCCACTATAAACTGATTCCTGATTTACCACTTCAAGGCAGTTAAATGCTTCCTTATATAGCATTAATGCATTTAAATTTCGAAAAAAAAATAGATAAATATAGATAAAAGAATTATTAAAGTTAAATACATGTTAAATTGATGTTGAGGTTTAACTGTTATGTGCATTTCAAGACAATATCCTGGTCTGTATCTGAAACAGCTTATAAAATCCACACAATTACAGACACATAAAAAATAAACATTCTACATCATTAAATTCACAAAATTCCTTTGTCCTAATTCCTTCTACACTTGCTTCTTTTAAGCACTAGCTTAGTTCTTAGTATTTTGCAAATGACTGAACATCATCAGTAAACTGATTCTGGCATTATAATCATATTAAGTGTATTGTTTAAACCTTGAAGACTGTTTTGAATAATTTTGGCGTATTTTATTTAGCATTGTTTTACATTATTATACAGTTAATCTAAATTTGACTGGCTACATTAATTATCATTTATATTACATTTTAAACAATCAAGTCAGTTAAATCATCATGTGGGACAGTTGATTTCAAAGTTAAAGTTTATTAGTATGGTGTGTTTTCTGACTGAAGACACAATGCTGTACATTTCTCACCAAATAAACTGGAATTGACCCATATTTCTTTTCTTATCGCTGCATCCCTACTCGTAAAGAACATTTAATTTAAACTTTAAGGGTCCTTAAAAGTCACACACGGTTCAAAGATTTTTTAGACAAAGAAAACATCCTTTGAAAAACTTCCTTTTGTAGCTTTTCTGATTGTTAATATTAATATTTTTGGACAAAAATGTGATATTAGCATTAAAGCAGCCACTTACAGTGGTCTTAACCAGTGGAGCACTGCTCTGTGCTGCAGTACCGCCCGCACAGTACACAGTTATTCTGGATTTCAGCAGCAATGTCAGCTTGTGCAGTCTCCCACACATCCACCAACACAGTCACCCAGCAGCAGAAATTACAGACAAAATTATTTAACATTTGGAACAGAGAGGGAAGAAGAGGAAATTGGCTGGAAAATGAAAATGGTGTGTGTGTGTGTGTGTGTGTGTGTGAGATACAGAAAGACAATGTTTTTTTCACCTCACTGCAAGCGAGGGGAGTTCACAGCAGGGGCTTGTGACATCATGTCTCAGCATCTCTCGCAGCGAATTTAACTCTGCCACAACACATTGGATCACTCCAGCACCTCACACTCTGCACTCTGAATAGTGTGCTCCTGTCTGTGACACCCCCCCCCCCCAAACCCCAGTAGGCTAGACTACTGCAACCGAGCTAAATGCTCCCAGTTCTCCAGTCCAGTAATCAGCATCATGTTCTGTATCTTTAATGCATTTGAAACAGCTGCCAACTGACGAGAATACATCAAGCAGTCCCACAGGCTGTTACAAAATGGCCTAAATATTTTTGTCTGCAGACTATTGGCTGTAGTCACTCACAGCAGAGAGGACGCAGGACATAAACAGTCATGCCCCAACCACATGCTAATACAGCTGTTACACGAGAGCTGGAAAAGTTTGGTATGTATTTGATAATACATTCTGAGGAAAGAAAAACTAATTAATACATTTATCTGTTCTAAATTGTGCTCTGTATCATTGGGATAGAGTATATTAGAGTTTAGCTTATATGTGTATTTATTTTATCATATTGTACAGAAAAGTGTCCATTTATGCACATGTTTAGACACACATGTATATTCATACATATATTCATATTTAGAATTACATATAGTATATGCATATTATATATATATACACACACACACACACATATATAAAATATGCATTTAATATGCATATTATATTATTTTATATGTACTAAATACTTATATACACTATATATATATATATATATATATATATATATATAAACACTTATATTTATAAATATAATTCCATATCACATACTCATATTGTAGACAGTAGACTGTATACTATTGTATATTATATTTGTTCAGTATACTTTTCATTGTATATTTACATTATTGTTGTTTTTCTTTTTACTGTTGTGCTTGAGAGACACCATCTACCGGAATCAAATACCTTGTATATGTTTACTCACATACTTGGCCAATAAACACGATAGTTTCTGATAGTTTTCTGATAGATTCTGATAGTTACAGTTCACACAAGTACCTGCCAGGTCAAGCACCTTTCAACTCATTAATCCCCCACAGTGTCTTTTTGTTTCAGCTGGCCGTTCCTAAAGCCAGAAGGATTAACCAATAAGCGCAATGTCGCAGCTGCTAATATAATCGGCAGAATAATTTATCAGAGACTGTAAGTGTAGCTGTACGCAGAGAGGTTGAGCTGTGTCCTTTATTTCCCTCGAATGCAACAGGAACAAGCGGAATGAATGAGTCAGTACAGCCTGGTCTCTGACTGTCCCTGTCTGCCTGCCACTGCCGCTTTTAACATTGGGCCTGACAGACATGTCCTTCAGGGTCTTTTCACTCGTCCCTATTTACTTTATAACAAAGTCTAATGGCATGTTCCAAACGAACGGACAAACAAGGTTCAGTTGAGGCAGGACATCGGTGACAAGGCCAGATTCAATCACAGGCCATCTGTGGCAATGGTGGGAGTTCCAAAAACTCGTTGGTGTGACCTCAAGACTGTTATACTTCTCGCCTCCTTGAAGAAGTGAGATTCCCAGAATCCTCCAAGTTCTCAATGCACGCTTCCAGAAAACTTCAGCATCACTCTTTTGGCACCACTGTAACCAAGACTGGATCCGAACCCTGAAGTTATCTGCAGCTATGGATAACTCTGGAGGTCCACTGGTTGATTTCTTAAAATAACATTGACATTTTTCAAGATTTTACCAAAACAAAAGTATTATACCTTGATATTAAGGCCTGTGTTTTAATACAGTCCTTGTATCTTGCTCTGGGTTGAATCTGTTGCCTCAAATGTGGACAGAAGCTGCTTTTCTCCTTCCTGCTATCATTACTACAGCTAAGGCCTCAGGTCAGTATGTCTACCCAGCACTTAACTGAACAGTGTTGGGGTTATCCCTGGGGATGCGTATTGGCACTGTTGCCAGTTTACTCTCAGCGGATAGTGGGATCAATGGCTAAGCCACCAATACTGCACTGATGTGAGCTGGTATTCCCCTGTAAATTATTTTAATGTGGGAAAATAACACTGCTGACAGCACTTCAGAGGACATATTCAGTGGTAAAATACTAAAAAACACTAAAAATACTAAACTTTTTTCTGAAAACTGAATCTATTTTAAGAAATCATAATCCACTCCATTCATGTAACGTTATATATATTAGTCATCTGCTATTATGAGCCACACAGCAGTGTAGACAGCTTCATAGCTTCTATTTTTCTATCTATTTTGCGTTACATTAATAATGAGATAATAATTACAGGGTATGTGCCAACAAACAGCGAGGGAGGGAGAGCGGGACACAGAAAGGTACGCTGAGTCACTGACCAGCAAATCAATGCCTGGCTCTGTTGTGATTCT
>JBBIGC010000033.1:9193689-9209640 GCA_037576955.1 Lepidarchus adonis
ACTATTGTCATTTGGTATGTAAATTATTTAATTTCCTCAAGTTGTATCGCTAAAGAAGCTTTGTATAAATGTATGTTAATTTAATTGTACTATTTGTAATTATAAATATAATTCACAAAATGAGCTGTTCTAAATCAGAACCAGACTTGACCAGATCCGTCCCAAATGTGGGCCAGATTTGGAACAGATGTGAGCTGTATCAGCATATATGCCGGCGCTGGCCCAATGCTGGTCCAGATAAGAAAAACGTGTCCGTGCCGGTATTGGCCCATTGTGCTAAAGGACACTGGCCCAGTTCTGTTAAGCGGATCTGGCCCAGATCTTACGATGGCTCTGGGCAGGATCTGGGTCAAATGTTTTTTGCTATCTGGGAATCTTCTAATACGAAATCTAAACCTTCACCCAAAACCTAAACTTAACCTTCTAATCCTGAATCTAAACCTTCACCCAAAACCTAATCTTAACCTTCTAATTCTGACTATAAACCTTCACCCAAAACCTAATCTTAACCTTCTAATTCTGACTATAAACCTTCACCCAAAACCTAATCTTAATCTTCTAATCCTGAATCTAAACCTTCACCCAAAATCTAATCTTAATCTTCTAATCCTGAATCTAAACCTTCACCCAAAACCTAATCTTAAGCCTTCACCCAAAATCTAATCTTAATCTTCTAATCCTGAATCTAAACCTTCACCCAAAACCTAATCTGAATCTTCTAATCCTAAATCTAAACCTTCACCCAAAACCTAATCTTAATCTTCTAATCCGAAAGCCATATTTCACTATCTTAACCAGTTAGCTTTCTCCTTTATTTTGTAAATGGAAAAATAGAGAAAGGGAGATATTTCTAGTGTACGATAACTAACGTTCAGTGAAGAATGAGATTCAGAATTTGTCATTTCAGTCTCTGTTGTGATGTATTTGTAAATCTTTTAAACTGACATTGTCACAAAGCATCTTTACAGAACCTGGGTTCTAGCCCCTAATGAGCATGTCTACGAAAAACTCCCTAAACTGGAGGAAGAAACTTTGCATCAAGAATCAGAGGGGAGCCCATGCTCCTCTGGTCAACATGGCAATGACAGATCTTAAGGAGTCTCATTTTATGAAGGTGGCATTTGTTAAACCCTGTCTGTACCTTGAAGCAACCGTCCTTGTTTTGGCTAAGGGGGCACCACCATTAATGAGGAGAGCTTTGTAATGGATGGTGGGTATCATCACAGGCCTAACAGGAGCCAGGATAAGAACTTCTAGCAGCTGCAATAATGTGAAAGTAACATGTTGAGGCAAAATACCTGCAGACTCATCAGACTACAAAATGGATCATGAAAGGTTTAGTGAAATACCAGCATGTATTTGTAAAAACATCTTTTCAATAGTTTGGAATAAAAACATATTTGTTTTGCCAAATTCAGTGACAGAAGAGTCATTTATTGACAGCACCGTGTTTTATAACATAGTGTGTCATTTGGCGCTGACAGCTGAGCATCTGTGAGAAATACTGTTCACCTTTATCACAAAACAATGTTCTCACCTCCCACACACCATATTTTCATGAAAATAACCTCTTCAATTACAGCTATCCATCTACGCATATCAGTCGTGTAGTAGAATATGTCTTTCTGACAGTACAAATGAGGGCAGATTAATATACGTGGGCTAACAGCTGTACCAGACAAAACACTCAGAACCTCAGTACAATGCTGTAAAAAAGCATTTATCTGATATCTTATTTTTTGTATAGTTGTCACACTTACATGTTTCAGATCATCAATCAAAATACAAAATACTAAATAGTACACAAAGATAACCTAAGTAAAACCAAAACACAGTTTTTGAATGATTTTAAGAGAACATTTACCCAAAACTACCTGGCCCTATGTGAAAAAACATTTGCAGTTCTTTAGATTTTGTTCTTTTGCGACTTCCTGGATAAGTTGTCAATGCTCTCCTGAAAGAATTTTAGGTGACCAGCCACTCCAGGAAGGTTAATCACTGTTCTAAGTTTTCCCCATTTGTAGATAATGGCACACACTGTGGTTCGCTTAAGCCCCAAAGCCTTAGAAATGGATTTGTAACTCTTTAAATTGATTGAACCAATATGGAAGTAATCAAGCCCGAATGGACCAGTGAATTGAAAAATGTGGTAACAGTTAATTCATGATTAATGAAAGAGGGTGAAATAACTTTTTCATCAATAGCTACAGTCTTATACAAAAGTTTGGGCACCCCTTGATAAATAAGATTTTGGTGATTTTGTAATTGAAAAGATGTTAACTCAATCTCTCTAGGACATGGAAAAGTACACAATATTTTCAGCAAACACTGATGCATAGTTACTTTTTATGCCATAAACTGAAAAAATAGAAACATTATTATGGCCCTGTGCAAAAAATCCTTAGTCATTAGTAAATGTCAGCTGGTGCCAATTTCAAAGCTTTATAAATAGTCTAACTCTTTAAACCTTGTGCACACACTTGTGGACACTCAACAACCATGGGTTCCTCTAAGCAGCTGTGTAAGACTCTGAAATTGAAAGTTATTGATGCCCACAATGCAGAAGGCTACAAGATGATAGCAAATCGTTGTCAGCTTGCAGTTTCCACAGTGAGAAGCTGTGAATGCAAGACCACCAAAGAACTAGAAGCCTTTTGCAGGAAGAATGGGAGAAAATCACAAGTACAATAACTGAAAGACTTTTAGCTCCAAAAGGTGTTTGCAAGCTGTGAAATCTGCCAGAGGTGTTACTAAGTACTGATTAGGTATGGTGACCAAACTTTTGCACAGGGGCATAATAATTTTTTTTTATTTTTGTTCAATTAATGGCATAAAAAGTAACTGCATCAATGTTTGTTAAAAATATTGTATATGTTTTTCCATGTTGTAGAGAGACTGTTAACATGTTTTCAATTACAAAATCACCAAAATCTGTTATTTATCAAGGGGTGCCCAAACTTTTACATAAGACTGTAGTTTAATAATCTTGATTATTATATGTAGACCATAAGCAGACGAGTTAATGTGCCATTTGTAACCACCAGATTGCTTACTAGGGTCTGGGCCAACATTTCTGTAAAGATTTTTGGCAACACCTGCAAAAACTCCTAATCAAATATGTAAAAAGAATTTTAGTTATTTTAACTGAACAAAGTGTTACAATTTTATTACAACTAACTTAGCTTCATGTTTGTTATTAATGTATAGTGCTTCCGATTTTGCTTTTTTTTTTTAAAAAAGCAATGAAGATGTAGATGTAGACTTTGCTTCTATTGCTTTCACCAACTGCCAATGTAGCCCTGAGAGTGCAACATTAACTGCCATCAGCCAGTTAAACACTTTATCCAACTCTCCTTATAACAAACTCATCACTTTTATTGTCCTTTACTACCACAAAATAGTGAAGATCAACAGTCCTCCAAACGTCTTCCATGATAACATCCATAAAACCTTCTCTGAATCTTCTCTGGTCAAGGTGGTAAAAATGTCACTGTGGTTTTAGACAGTTAGATAAGTGCTGATGAGGAACCCAAACCACATCCAAGACTTAATGAGCAGTTTGAGAGTAAAGCATTTACAGAACAGATGTGTGACTGAAGACTTATTGTGTTTCACAAGTTCTGAACAAAAAAATAGCAAACTTTTATCTCCAAACGTATCTTTGCTAAGTGATTTTATCTGAGGTAAGTGAAAAATTGTGTTTTAGATTTTTATTGAACTATTCCTTCAACAAAACATTGAAATATTACTGCAAACACTGGGTTAATCTTCTGCTGAATTCTGTCTACCATTTTCAGTGTAATTAAAAAAAATGAGTTTTTTCTACAGATCAATACTTTATCAATAAGTGATAAAGTGTGAAGATGTCACATTCAGTTTGGCATGATTAAACGCAAAAAAAAACCTTTAGTCTGAATAGCTTTGCATTGGCCCACCTTTTAAATGCATTTGATTAAGTGATGATTCAAGCATCACTTTAAGATGAATCACACTCAGAAAAAAAGAGATGTTTCACTATTGTCCTCTTTGAAACGGTTATGTAAGGAGCCTGCCCGCATGCAGGCAGCTTGATTTCTGAGTTTCTACTAATGCAGTACGACTGCGGAAACCTTAACTAAATGAGAGAAATGCCAAGCAGTTGTCATGGACATAATGTCAAATTCTTCTGATATGAATTCACAACCTCTCTAAACCTGTGTTCCAAATGTGAAGTGTTAATTTTGTGTTATTTAGATGAAAGCCTGTTTTAGAGACAGTACGTCTAGTCTGCAATGACATAAGCAAATTCAGCTTAGCTTCTCACTCACGGTTCATAACCAGAGAAATATTTATAACTGGAATTTGCTGGAGTTAACTGCAGATTGGAAACTTATTTTATGAAAAGAATTAACATGAATATTTCACCACTTAATCATTTCTTGGCATTGAAACAAAAAAGGAAGAACTGTAGACTCATCTGTAAATAAAGAATGCACATGAAAATTCAAAAAACTAATTGACTACTTATGCAATTACATATGTAATTATATTTGTACAAGAACAACCACACCAGCTTAATACACAATAGAAGACGTGACCAAAGTAATATCTTAAATAGGTGCAAATTGGTAAAGGAACATTTTATTGCTGATTTATTAATTAATAAATTAGTGTACTATTAATTTATTAATTAATATTAATTAACGCTGCCACTATTTACAGGTAAAAGCCTTATTTTGGTGAGAAGTGATGTGAAATGAAGTCCAAAGTGGTTTAAATGAAGCTATCTAGTGGTGGGAGCATTTCTTAATGGAATCATTTAATAGCTATGCTCATTAGGCTTTTCCTTAATTAACACATTACTCACTGTCACTGGCATTATAACAGAAGCTCTTAGTATTTGAAAACTCTAAAAAATCAGATATATTTCTACATTAGAGCATAAAACATAAACATAATACAAAGTACACTATAGAGGCTATTATTATATTAAAATATATTGGTGTGTTGTTAATATCATAATGCGCTAACAGATTTCAGATTACATACAATAAACATTGGCACAAAATAAAACTGGCACTTACAGCTGTTTATGGGGTATGTTGCCAAATCTAGCTGCTGGTGATATATTTACCCAGTAAATGACCATTTCTACTAGAGCTGGGCCTAGAAATTATATAGCAATATTTTAGGCATAGATCCCAAAACATGATAGGCTTGTTTGTATTTTGGATTCTCCTCTAAAGCTCTTCACGAATGCTTAATTTAACCCATTATGGTCAAGTATTATGACAGGGACAGTCTTGTCTCTATATAGTAATCTTATTTCTATTCCTTAATGTTTTCTATTGGGTACAATTTCTAACTTGTATGCAAAAAGAGGGAAATTCACAACAACGTTAAATTTGAAAAGGCAGAATTAATTTTAATGTTGTAACACTGGGGGCTTAAAAAATAATACTTTGTTTGCAAAATACTCATTTACTACACTGAACATGGAACAAGCTGCCTTTAATCCAGTCCTAATCCAGACCACTCAACCCACCCAACCAAAGAGGTCAGGAACATGTGAGCTTTAGAGGCAAGTGTGTTATGTTGTAGATGGAGCGTAGGAAGAAGACCTCGCGGAGAACGCTCCAGCAGTCCCGGTTTTGAATACAAGAGTCATTCCTTAGAAGGGAAGAGTCTTTTAGTTTCCAGTGGCCTCACCCAGCTGCCTCACGCTTCAGTCTCTCCAGCACCTCCTCTTTACTAATAGAAGCGGTGACTTTAATTATTTTTTCTCGAGATTTACTGCCCTGTAACGTGAAGGGAAAAACATTACGATTAGGTATATTAGTTAAAGATGATGCAACAGAAAGTCAATTCGCACATATTCATTGAGAGTTCAATTATAAATAATAAAAGTGCCATTTCAGGTCACCTGAATGCCATATTATGCACCTTATCTAGAGATATTTCGCTCTTCTTTAGCTCCAGCACTTTGGCCAAGTACCGCACCAACTCCGCATTGGCTTCTCCATCAGTTGGTGGCGCAGCAATAGCGACCCCTACTGCCTCTGAGGACACGTCTACAACACCAACAAACCAAACAGGTCCAGAGCAGACGTAGATTAAGTCCATTAACAATAAAAAAAAACATATAAAAAACAATAACATATTAAAAACAATAGAGTGACAAAATTTACCTGTAACAGCATTTTGTTTTGCTCCTGGTTTAGCATGGACTGCTATCGCGAGCGCGCCGTCTTTCACCATGGAAACAGGGCACGTGACTGCTGCTGCTGCTTCTGTCTGTGTGCGAGTGTTTTTTTTAGCCTGATGGGAGAAATGTAAAAATATTAGTCAGAAAAGAAGCCACCTGTTGTACCGATTGAAAACAGAAGTGCAAACACGTATGTATATTCTCTACGTTCATGGACCGGAGTAAAGTTAGCAGTTGGTTCAATATTCGCCAGACATTCGCCGATCTTTTCTGTATTTACTGTGTGAAAACGTGACCGAAACATTTAAGACCCACTTTCACAAATTCGTGTGTGTCTGTGAAATAACATTCATACCTCGGCTTGTCAGTTAATAACTTAAATAAATTGTAAAAGTATAAAATGTCCAACTTATAGACCCACATGGGATTCTGACAGTCTGCAACATTTCAAAATAAAAGACACAAAGGAAAATATATATTATTAGTTAAAAAAAACAAACAAACAAAAAAAAACGGTTATTATACGATATGTGAGATATGCTTTGACCAAATAACCAAAAGATATAGGGTACACCAAACACCACTGAACCCTAGCACAAAAGTCAGTATAATGCTCCAATGCAATCCCAATTCAATTTGTGTTTAAAGAATGTGTACCATCATATATCATGCATAAAAGAATGAGAGAACTACCATAGGCACTTCTAAACTTTTGAAAATGTATATAATTTGTGAAAATAGTTTATATGCCCCATATCCATCACATCAATTCTAATGTAGGTGGTCTATAGGCCATTATTATAATGATTAAAACAGGACTTTATTTCAACTTGTGCTCAAAGAGGTCGTGAGGTCAGCAGACATCGTGAAATGACAATATATCGCTTTACCGTTTTGTCTTTTTTGGGCATCTTGGACTGGGAGATACTCCTCTGGTTCCCAAACACAAACACAGAGAACACAGAGGACTGCGCAGCACTACAGCACCGCTCGCCGACTGTAAGAACCGTAAATTCTGCGATCCTCTTCCAACTACGGCGTAGAAATGGAAAGTACATGGACCCACAGTCATTTAAGTGAACGACTTAAAGCAAAAATGCGAAACGAGACATCAAAAGCTAATTTATTAAACGAAAGCTAACACGTAAACACACGGAGCTATGGAGTACATGCGCCGCGCATGTCATATAACGTCGAACTCTATGGAGTCAACGCTGCGTCGTAAATACGCAGAGTGGTCTAGTTGAACATTAACAAGAGCATCTCTTCTCAGTCCTATATGAAACATAGACTGAAAGACGGTGATAATGACCCACTACACATCATCAGAACTGGTCAGAGGTTGATCACACCAATATCTCTATGAATTACAGATACATAAATACATTATTTTAGAAATATATTAAACAACAATAGGAACATTCAGGCAACATTTTAAATTTAAAACATATCTACTGAAAATATCCGCTTCTGATTTGCACATTTAATGTCTTTTGAATCTGAACAAAAAACATGGATAGATTTTAGTGGTGTAAATGTTATGGCAAGTTTATTTATATAGAACATTATAACACAGAGAGGTCATTTAAAGTGCTTTACAGAGGCAAAATACGCATAAAAATTAACATTAAATGTAAGATTTACAGATAAAGTGCATAATATAAAAATATAAAACATAAATCATAAAAGATAAAAAGAAAAGAAAATACAGCCTTTGTTTAATTAAAGGCAGTGGAAACTAAAGTTGTTTTAAACTTATTTTTAAAACAGTTAGAACAGACCTGATCTCCATGGGCAGCTGTTACCAGCAGTGGGCCACGAAATGACTAAATGCCATTTCACCCTGTTTAGTTACAGCTATGGGCTCCACTAGCTGACCCGCCCCTGCTGATTTAAGAGACCTTCCAGGCTGGTGTTTATAAAACATTGTAGAGAGATACAGAGATACAGATTTTGTGATTTGTGATTTTGTAATTGAAAACATGTTAACACAGTCTCTCTAGGGCATGGGAAAAAATTATATTTTCAGCAAACATTAATGCATACTTACTTTTTATGCCATAAATTGCCATTATGGCACTGTGCAAAAGTTTGGGCACCCTAAGAGTTTCAAAGTTTAAGAGTTTAAGAAGGTTTCAGACCTTAATCAGCTCGTTAGATCTGATGCATGACAACAGCGGTCATTAGTAATTGTCAGTTGTCAGCTGGTGCTAATTTCAAAGCTTTACAAATACTCTGACCCCTCAAACCTTGTGCACACACTTGTGGACACTCAACAACCATGGGTTCCTCTAAGCAGCCGTGTAAGACTCTGGAAATGAAAGTTATTGATGCCATACTGTGGGGTTGTGTTGCAGGACAGGAAACATTGCATGGGTGGAGGGAAGAATGGATTCCACTAAATACCAGCAAATTCTTCACACCATCTGTACAAAAGCTGAAGCTGAAAAGAGAATGAGCTTCTACAACAGGACAATGATCCTAAACAAACCTCCAAATTCACCATGGACGACCTCAAGAGACACAAGCTGAAGGTTTTGGAATGACCATCACAGTCCCTGATTTCAACATCATTGAAAATTTGTGGGTAGATTTTAAAAGAGCTGTGCATGCAAGACGACCAAAGAACATTACAGAACTAGAACCTTTTGCAGGAAGAATGGGAGAAAATCCCAAGTGCAAGAATTGAAAGACTTTTAGCTCTAAAAAGTGTTTTCAAGCTGTGATATCTGCCAGAGGAGGTGTTACTGATTATGTAGGGTGCCCAAACTTTTGCACAGTGCCATAATAATGATTTTATTTTTGTTCAATTTATGACAATGATTTATGAAAAGTAACTATGCTTCAATGTTTGCTGAAAATATTGTGTATTTTTCCATTTCCTAGAGAGACAGTGTTTAAATCTTTTTAATTACAAAATCACCAAAATGTGTTATTTATAAACGGGTGCCCAAACTTTTGCATAAGACTGTATTTTGGGCCCAAACCATTGACTGACATATACACAATGAGTAGGACCTCAGACTCAATTCTGTAGCTCTTTGGAAGCCAATGTAGAGATTCGAGGACTGGAGTGATTTACTTGTTTACTTGTTTTTTGTTAGAATTCTCGCAGCAGTGCATGTATTTTGGACAAGCTGTAGCCTTAACATAACCTTAGCTATGTTTTTGACTTGCCAGAATGCTGATTTATTCATAGAATAAATAATAATAATACAATAAATAGAATAAATTATTCAAAAATAAATAACTAGAACAAAGATCCTCATCCATGATTACACTGGGAATTTTTGGCCTGGGATGAGGTGCTAATATGCCAAGATTCAAGATGGGCACTTAGTTGCAACCTTCCTTCTTTGTTCCCAAACAGTACTTCTACTACTACTACAACTGCTGCTACTACTACTACAACTACTACAACTGCTGCTACTACTACTACTACTACAACTACTACAACAACAACTACTACTACTACTGTTGTTGTTACTACTACTACTACTACTACTACTACTACTACTACTGTTGTTGTTACTACTACTACTACTACTACTACTACTACTGTTGTTGTTACTACTAATATTATTACCACTAAAGTTACTACTACTACTACTACTACTGCTACTACTGTTGTTACTGCTACTGTCACTACCACTATTGTTACTACTACTACTGTTACTGTTACTACTACTGTTAATACTACTATTGTTACTACTACTACTGTTACTGCTACTGCAACTGTTACTGTTACTACTACAACTGTTACTGTTACTACTACTGTTGTTACTACTACTACTACTGTTACTGTTACTATTACTTCACTGTTGTTACTACTACTAGCACTACCATTACAACAACTGCTACTACTGTTACTACCACTGTTGTTACTATTGTTACTACTATTATTACTGCTACTACTATTACTACATCTACTGCTACTACTTTTACAATGATTTCCACTGTTAGTATTCCACTGTTAGTATTGTTGCGACTGAGATTATTGTTACTACCATTCCTGTCTTATGTTTTTTGAAACTGACAGCACCCCTTTTCTAAAACTTGGTAACCAAAGTTAAAGCCCCTCCTAGATTTAATATGTAAATTACCCTGTCCCTCCTCCATCATTGCATTGCACTTGTTCAGACAGACCCAGCACTTTCACTCACTCTGTGTAGGGGCAGTTAGAGATTTACCTCCACAAAATCAAGTCATGGGCTTTTCTCAATCTAGCCATTTTAAAAAGCTCTGGTAGGATTTGTGGGTGTAACAAACAGCAACAACGACGGAGGCTACCAAGTGTAGTCATAATGGAAAACACTGCAAGTCAAGAAGCTGATGAAAATCCTTATCTATGGTAAGGCTGTTTTTAGATATCATTCAGGTGACGTTTTTTACTTTGTAATGTGTTCAAATACAAAGCCTAAGAATGTCCACACATTTTTATGCAAGAAAAATAAGAGCAAAACAAGCATTAAGAAAGTGCCAAAGTGTATTTGTAGTGTAGAAGTATGTTAAGCTGGCTCAAAATAAACCTTGTCAAAACTTTAGAGCTCACTACTTATCCTTCATGACCAGACTTGTCTCAGCATTGACGGATACCCTGTGGTCCCCATTTTCAGTGTGTCCAAAGTGTTGTTTCACAGCAGTTTCTGAAAACCAAGTGTCTGATTCATATCTACTTCACTTTTCATATGCTAATTCACTTTCTCCTTCAGTGCGAACACAATTACTTCTCAGTCTTTTTTCTGTTTTGTTGCAAGACTTGGCAAAAAAAAGCGTATGAAAATGTTGAATGTGGAGTTGTGAATTTCCCTAGTTTCCAGAGAACGCCTTCTCTGCGTCGCAAATGGAGAAAACGTTATGGAGGGTTGGATGGCAACAAATTGCTGGAGCCAAATAAGGAGGAGGACATAAAAGGTATGGGCCTACACAGCTTGCTGAAGTGTATAATTTGGAAGCAATCCATGTGGCTTCGCAGTCTGTGATTTTCGAGCTCGCAACTGTGGGTGAACTTCCACTGAGGAATGATCTTTTCATTCTGACCCAGCTTCAGTTCTTCTGGCCCGAATCCTGTTCTGAACAATTACAACTCACACCACAAAACTGATCAGAGATCAGTCCAAAAAAGAACGTTAACTAGCAGCTTCTTTTATCCGGTTTTGAGGTTTTAGTTTGGGAGAAAGCGGGTGTGTCCAGGAGGAAAATCAGCTCCAGATGTTTTAAGTGTGAGTGACTGAATAAGAAATGTTTCATTGCTTTCAGTGCTTCTTATTTCAAAGTGATTCATTTATTTATTAGAGAGGATTCTAAAATATATTTTATTTCTTTACTTGTATGTTTATTAAAGTTAAAATAATGGTTTAAGTCATTTATATTATAATAAAATAGTTTTTCACCTCAAATACTTTCACTCTTAATATACTCTTGTCCTTAATTGCACTGGGGAAAGCTATTGGAAGTTGTTTTATTATTAATTTACTTCCTGAGGATGACTCATCATTTTCTTTTTGAGGTCTCTTTTGAGGTCTTTTCCTTTGTTCTCTGGGCTAGGAGCTCTGACCAATGGAGTCTTCAGACATCAGAGTTAATGAAGTGAATTCAAATGTGCCAGTGTGTAGAGTAGATTAAACATACTTAGACTGTGACTCTTTTTATGACACATGGCAGTCCTTTGATGGCCGCCTACTTTTATTATGGCCAAGCTCAGACCTAAAGAACTGGCTAATCTACACATAAGGAGATTGCACCAATATAGAGAATGTGCTTTAACTGGCAGTATTTCCTGCCTTCTTCTTGTAGCGATTGCTATACACTTCCCTTGTTAGCATACCATCTTAATGTAAAAAGTCTATTGGTAGTCGTTGTGTGAAGAGAAACAGAAATGCAGCCGATTGTCCGATATAAGTGATGATTTAACGAGCATGTGTAATTGAAAACTGAATGTTCTTCATTTTTTAATACAATAGTTAGATGTAGCATGTAAACATGAATGGCTCAAAGCATAGCATTCACTCTTCAATCTGTACAGGTCACATACAGTATGTAAACTAAAGTGCCCATTTCAAATGTATAGTTTTTCTGATATATCTTCACCAATTCAGCTTTAGCCCTTCTCATTTATGCTGAAGATATAAAGAATGTTTGAGTCTGATTTTCATATCAGACTTACAGGCACAATAGCGTATTGCTAGAGCTGAAATGTTGGAAATCCTCATGCCAAGATTAATTACACAATTATTTTTTTTAAATGATCAATTACACCTTTCACATTACATCACACAAATGTCAGGTGTAAACCTCAGAATCACAAAGAAGCAATATCATCTACTTAATTTCCTAAAAAGCAACTTAAAAGTAAATGTTTATGTTTGCACTACTTATTATAATGGAATTAAAATACTCAATGATTTTCTTTTAATACAGTTCGATATACTCAATGGGGTCAATGCGATCGTACCGCACATTCATTATAAAGAAACCTAGCTCTGCAAATCCTGACTGTGACTTTTGAGATTGAAAATAGAAGTAACAATCACCCACAGCAGCTTCACCACATCGGCTGTTATTCTGGAATTCAGAGGTTTTGGGTTTTGGAAGGGAACAATGCCTCTTCTAACAATATCTGAAAATACTTGCCCCACATCCTCTGAACGAATGCACATTCTTTTATAAAAGTCCCTTTTTAGGTCTTAATGGAAAAAAATTAGAGATCTTTGCTTCCTCCACATCCTCTTTGTTTTTTGTTTCTTTTGTCTCTATTTTCTCCACTGTCAGAGAATGGCGTGATGACTGATGTTCTTCTGGAGCAGAATGCCGTGCAGGTGAAGCCTGCAGAAGCTCAGGTGTGTGTGCATGCTTTGTCCTGCCACTGCCACATCCACACTCATCCAATTCCAGCACTGAGCCCAACTCTTTATAAAAACCTGAGCTGTGCGAACAGTAGACGGAAGCTATTTTAACACAGCCGAAGGCCATCTCCTCGTTTACCGCTCTATGAAATGAGATTCTAAAAATATGATGTGCTTCCTCGCCGACAGCTGTACTAATGCTTTAGAATAATCAAGAACAAGCAGGATATTATATAAAGTGTAGCATTGTTAGAGAATAAATCTAGAAAAACCTGTCTGGGCAAAAAGTAATAAGGTGCAACTAAGCCAACGTGTCCTGTAATAAAACCGAGCCCTCAGGCGTTGTTTGCTGTTGCTGTTGTGAGCCAACTCAACACATTTGTCAGCCGTCATGTTACCTTGTAAAGGTAACAATTACTTTTTCCCTTCAATGTGCAGCACCTGCACTCACTTAGACTTCAAAGAGCTGTCTGGATGCAGTCTGAAAGTCTGCAGAATGTGCATGTCATATATTTTGTGGATTTGAAGGTCATGAACAAAGGCGATTCATGTGTTGCTGTTTTATCCAGACCCAGGAGGGGAGCCCCCTTTCAACAGAGGCAGCAGCCAATAAACAATATGAAAAAGAAGCGATATTGCTGCATATCTCTGCTTCGTGTGTAATGTTGTTTTTTAATGTCTCCAGGAGACTAATCTGTCAGGGAACATTCCACACGTTATGCCAAGAAATGCCATGCTGTCTCAGAAGCCCATCAGCTTGGTGACTCCAGGCTCAACAGGTAAAGTTTTCTTTAAAGCAAAAGTTTTTCTTTTTATCGTTTAAAAAATATCTGAATAAAAATATAAAATATAAAAATATAAAAATTAAATATTTTATCTGTCAAAATTTGGTCAGTGTGTGCAAACAGTGTGCAAAAAAGTACAGAAAAAAAAATCTGTAAAAGTATAGACTCGGTCCCATTAAATTATCATCCACCAGCCTCAAGTTTTTTTTCTTAATTTTCTCCCCTATTTAGTCCAGTTCCACCCATTAGCAAGAACTCCCCCATTCACACAATACAAGGCCTAGAGTTACATGCAACAGTCACCACATCTTTTTGAACTGTGGGTTTACTCTGTTCAAGAAACATATCTTTTCTATGTTCCAAATAGTTTAAAATAGATTTTAATAGATAAATAGATTCAGATTTGCATATGTGGTTTGTCCAATGGCACAATGAATCATATTTCATGATTAATTCATTATTGATGTCGGTTTTTGCTATAAACACTTCCTCAAGGGTTGTGATGACAGAAGAGACTGTGAGTGTAAGACAAATGTAATTAGATTGGGAAGCTTTAAGAGACGTGTAGTATTAGTGCAGAAGTGCAGCTCCTCAACGAAGTTCTGAACACCTCACTCCTGTGTTTAGAGTGAGTGATTTACTCACTCTGCTATAAACCTGTACAGCTCTAAATCAGTTCTATCTATTACATGAATTAATGCGTGAATCTACTGTTACAACATATCTGCCTCAGAGATTATTTTAAGAAATTAACTACCGTATATACTGTAGAGAGAGAGAGAGAGAGAGAGAGAGAGAGAGAGAGAGAGAGAGACTACACTATTTGCTTTCATTAGGTTTGTTAGCTACAACAGCCTTGTATAAAGGCTGCAAAATTCATCTTTAAATTCTGCAAGCTATGAGATCTATTTGTGTTGTTATTTTGATTATATTATGTAAACGTTAACTGACCATAGCTCCAGACTGGGCTTAATCTGCCCAAAATTTCTATTGCCAGCAAAAATTGCAATGTCATACTTTGCTGCGCAGGCTTGCCAGCTTTTATCAGCAACGGTGGCACAAAGCCCCCCATTCCTCCGATGGATCAGGAACGGGCCTCGTCTGCCCAGCCCTGGCCCAGTGTCAGCAGGATGGACGTCCAGCACAGACAGTCAAAGAAAAAAGTGTGAGTCCAGTGTCTCGACTTTTTTCAAGCTCACACATACACTCTCCAAAATCTACTTAAGGAACCTTTATTCTCGCTGATGCATTTTTGTGATGCACACTGTCCGCTGTGTTGACCAGAGCTGCTGACGTGTTGTTCGACAGCTTCGCATCTGGAGGAAGAGTCAGCACCAGTCATTTCTTTGAGGTACACAAGAAACGGTGTTACACAACCAAGCCGTTTACAATCCCTCAGCTGAGAGAACGTTAGAGTCTGTCTTTTTTCTTCACAGGCCCTGTGGAGCTCTGGCGTTTCACGCACCGACCCGCGGATTAAAGACTGTTATGCACTGATGAGGAAGCTGCAGGATGCTGAGGGGGCAGTGGACAGGAACACCTTCCAAAGGTCAAAAGCTCTTTAAATCTGTACTTGGGCTCCATAGCCAGTGAGCACAAACACAGCCGACGTCACACGCCTACTACACCTTCTAACGTCAGCTCTGCTTTCCCCCGGACGTCCCGCAGGTGTGTGACAGGCTTTGTGTCTTTCATCCTGAAGGCTGTGCAAGGCAGATTTGTCATTCCGGATTTCTCCACATTTGCTGAGGAGACTCAAAAGTTGTTTGTAAAGTGTAAACAGCTGTCTTCTGTGAAGGTGCACATTTCTATTTATTCCATTAGAGTAACTCAGAACCATGTTATTTTAAAACGATAAGCTGCCTGTTAATGACTTTATTATGACATTACAGTAAGTGATCAATGAGTCAGTAATGTCTTAAACACAGCAGTGTTCCTCAGCAGGAGAGGGGAGGCAGGAGTGAAGGCTGTGGAAAGTGGGGGGTTTCAGTCTGCACAGTGGACGGACAGAGGTACTGAATATAACAGATCTATCCATTCATCCATCCATCCATCCATTATTCTATCTATCTATCTATCTATCTATCTATCTATCTATCTATCTATCTATCTATCTATCTATCTATCTGTCTGTCTG
>JBBIGC010000033.1:9219072-9230836 GCA_037576955.1 Lepidarchus adonis
TGTGTGTGTAAGTGACTTTACAGTGGAACCTTCTAAATGGCTATATATATATAGATATATAGATATATAGATATAGATATATAGATATATATATATATATATTGTATGTGTGTGTGTATATATATGTGTGAGTCTGTGATTTGTTAAAATATGATGTAGATCACTTTACAGGAAGTCTGGTTTACTATGTACTTTTTCATACCAAGGTAAAGATCCAAAATGAATATTAATATACTTAAAAGATTTTTACACTATAGTCATAGCACAACACAAATTGCCTCAGAGTTGAACGAAATCATGATGTTTTCCACTAGGCTGTGCACTGGTGGATATGGGACAGGCCTTAAAGGAGATGGCCCAAGTAAGAGATTGCCTGGATGTGAGTGTTAAACACCATTTCATTGATCCCCTTCAATCACTGCAGGACAAAGAGCTGAAAGAAATTATGGTGAGTCATCGCATAATAACATTTCTCTAATAACATTTCTCTTTCTCAGTGGCCTGCAATCTTCCGATGATTTATTTTGTTCTCTTTGTCAGTACCATCTGAGGAAACTTGAGGGTCGCCGTTTAGATTTTGACTACAAGAAGAGGCGCAAAGGGAAGATCACAGACTTTGAGATTAAGCAGGCGCTGGAGAAGTTTGAGGACTCCAAAGAGCTGGCAGAGAAAAGCATGTATAGCCTCTTAGAAAATGATGTAAGATTGTATTTCTGTATTACATTACTTACATTTCTCGTGTGATTTCCTTTCAAACTCCTTTTACACTCAAATCTGCAACGTTGATACATTTTAGGTTGAACAGGTGCAACAGCTATTAGGCCTTATTGAAGCAGCACTGGACTACCATCGAAAGTCCTTCCTCATTCTGGACAACCTCAGAAGCAGACTGCAGATCAGGTCAGATGAGCTGTATGCACTACACCGCTGTCTTTCTCCAGCAGAGATACGTGGGTTATTACTGCGTCATCTGCTCTTTACTCAGGATAACCGATGCCAGCAACAGACCGAGGAAGGAGTTCAGATCAAAATCCTTTTTGAGTACAATGTGTTACACAGACGTCTATGGATTTTCCACCTGCTCTTCAGTGCGATCTTCAGGTGGTGTGAAATGTTTTACTTTCTCAGAGACAAGTATGTGCTGCATATTAAAATATTAACACATTCATTGTTGAATTTTTGCAGTTACCGAGATAACTGATGCTTTAAGCGAGAAAAGTAAGTCTGTTTTATCCCATCTATAATTATATAGGGTTATGGCCACTCTCTGTGTTCAAAAGTTTATAATTAATTTTTATTCAAATAAAATGTGAATTATTATTATAATACAATGCTAGTGCTCAACAACCTCAAATATTCCAGTTAATTTATAGAAAACTATAAATAAAAGGAACTATTAAAGGGGGATTCTGTTGATTTTTTCCAATTATTTTCTCCATAAATAAATAAAATGTTTTTACATAAAATGTAAAGTCAGGTTTGATGTGAATTCACTATGTTAGAATTGTTGACAGTGGTGGTGGTGACAGTAATCAGACAAAATGTTACTTACAAGAAGTGTTTTTGAATTCATTTCTACATGAATTCATGTGGAGATGTACATACAGGGCAGTGGAACATGATGTTTAGTTACTATTATTAACTAATAGTATTAGTTAGTACTATGTTTCCCTTGATGTAGACAAGCAAAGGTCATTAAGAATTTTGTCTTTTAATTTCATGACCAAGAGCATTAATTCATCTAATCAAGAAATGGTTCATTTTGATTTCAGGTTGACTTCAACTCCATCTATACACTAATATGTTATTATACTGTGTGTTTATTGCTGCTAGATGTAACTCCTGTGGCTCATGCTCTCAAGCACATACCCCTAACTTCAGAGCTTCCAAAGTACAAATGTGAGTGACAGTTCAGTCTAGTCTCTGTTCTTCTGCACTTTTGGAATCAGATTACTAGTAACACTGTGAACTGTGGAAAATTGCTGCATGTCAAAGTTTTTTCTGTTTGTTGTAAATGAATAATAGCTCACTGTTTTTCTCATATTCAAACTTAATTTTAATATATTTTTTATATTTATATATTTTTATTTCATTGTACAAACCTCATTTCCAGAAAGGTTAGTATTGTTCATAAAATGCAGTAAACCATACATTTATTTTAGAGATATATAGAATTATATTTAGAATTTGGCACCTGCAACACAGTTGAGGTGTGTTTATGACTATGTTACATCACCTTTCCCTTTAACATCACGGGTTAATTGTTTGAGAACAGAACTGTTGCAGTTCTGCAAATGAACTCTTTGAGCATTCTTGCTTGATACAGGACTTTAGCTGCTCAACAGTTTATATTGGCCGTTGTCTGAGTCTCTTCTTCATAAAGCTCCATACATTTTCAATAGGAGACAAATATGAACTGCTGGCAGGCCAGTCAAGCCCATGCATTTTGCAACTACAAAGCCGCACTGTTGAAACATGTGCCAAACCCATCATAATAGACATTGTATTAACATTTGTTGTCTGTACAGTCTGATTGGTCAGTTTTGATCTTTGGCACAGACAGCTCAAAGTATTTTTTTCCAAGCCTAGCTGAAACGTGGATCACAGCACATGTTTACACTGTTGTTCGGTCTATCTAAGATGAGCTCAGGTACAGAAAACTCAGTGGTATTTCTGTATAGAATTGAATTTTGGCGTACTGTACAGTATAATAGACTTTTTGTAAACCCCTGTTGGCATGAAATTGTCAGTTATCATACAGTTATCATACTATAAGAGGCAAGCACATTACCACTGAGCCATTGATGGAGTGGGCAGGCAAAATGATCAGGTATAAGAGCCCTATGGCAGAAAACAGGCGTATATAAAAACACAACAGGTAAGTGGTGAGGATACTGCTTACACACTAGCACCAAGTGCAATTATGGGTTGTGCATAGAAAGAGAGAGATAGAGAGATAGAGAGATGGAGAAATAGATCCCAGAGGTCCATGCATTTCTTGATTCAGCAGAGGACTGTGTTTGAGGACTTAAAAGTTTCTGAGCTTTTCTGGAAACGGGGTTTATATATGAAATCAATTCTGTCACAAGTAACAAGATTTGTGATGTATTAAGTATGCAACAATGAAAAAGCTGCATATAGCACTATTGTGTATCCACATTAAGGCATTTTCTCTTTACAGATGACTGTTTTCCCCTTCTGGACCAGCCTTGCTGCCGTGCACTTTACAGCTTTAAGCCTGAAAATAAAGGAGAGTTAGGCTTCAAGGAGGGAGATGTCATCATTCTCTCAAATCAGGTTGATGAAAACTGGTATGAAGGCCTACTCAGTGGAGACTCAGGCTTTTTCCCCATCAGCTATGTTGAAGTCCTTGTACCTCTGCCACAATGACAGCAGGTCAGCGGTGCACAAAGCCACTCTACGAACTCCCTGGTGTGTGGTCAACACTACATACTTCCCTGATCAGCACCATTATTTTAAAATGCGTTTTTCCACTATGCAAGCCATTGTATTCTGCCTTGATCTGGTTTGATATCATTGTAGTACATTTATGCAATGTTAAGTATGTTACCAGTAATAAAATCTGGGTGATGGTTTATGGATAGGGATACTTATTAGTAAGCTTTTGTGAGACTGCAATTTACTACCTTATAACTGAAAGTATTATTTTGTATTTTCATGTACACATTCAAATTCATAATATATATTATTGTATAAGCAAATCAATGCAATTAAACAGCACATAAGAACACAATGGGTACCTTTTTTGCCATATCCTTTTGAAAATGTATTAAAGTATTTAATTAAATAATAATAATAATTATTATTATTATTATTATTATTATTATTATTATTATAATTGTTGCCATGCTGGTAAGTACTGTGCGTGTTTTTTTCTGATTTGTGAAAGAACACTAGTCGAAAGTGTGGAATAAAAAATGCAACCTTATGCGTTTGTCCTTGTTTGCGTTTTGACCCTCCTGGTGTGCCGTAGTGGCGGTTCACTCTTCAGTCTGAAGACTTTCAAACTAATTTGTGATATTCCGAAAGTTAATAATATTGAACAACCGAGCGTATCTCGATAATTATAACAATTAAGTTGCTTTAAGTGAAGAGTGTTTTCAGACTTTTCTCACGGGTAAGTAACTCGCTGAGGGTTTAAAACGAGCACAAATAAGAGAGATGTTATGTTGGGCTTGCTAGCATAACATTGACGGTGGCAGCTTTTGCTCAGTCTGAGAAGTTTTTGCACCAGAGTTGCTTTGTGTTGTCGGTCATGTGTATGTAACACATATCTTTTATGAAATATGTCCAGCATTTTGATTCTGTTGGAAAAGGACAATATCTTCATAACTTCCACGTTGGCTATGATAGTTAGCTAGCTAAGTTAGTTAGCCAACTAGCTGTTGACATGTTGACATGCATATTCAGTCAAACTTATCGTATGACCTCTAAAAACAGAATGTTAGTTTTATAATGTTACTGTTTGTATAAAGAACGTTTTTATTATTGTTAAAACAGAGTTCCTTTGGTTATTTTCACACCTGATTCAAGCACTGGGCAAGTTTTTTCAAATTAATTATTGCTTTCATTTTTAAAATTTCCTGTTGGAAAGTTATTTGAGCTTTTTTGGACACAAATAATCTGAAGAAGTGTTTAGGCTCAATCAAATCGCAAGGTACAAAGACGAGGTTTCATTGCTTAATATATAATACTAAATGTAGTCCTTTGGAAACATTATTAAATACTGTGTTAATCAGATTAAGTTTAGTTGCTGGACAAGTTAAAAATTAAATTAAAAAAAAAAAAAAATCAAGTTAAAAATTAGGTATTCTGAATCACAGTAGAAGCCTGTCATTTATGTGAACAGTAATTTGAGCTCTGTGCTGTGTTTGCTTTTTACCTTACATCTGTCACCTTTTCTCATACTGGAGACGTTTGACTATGGATGAAGTAACCCGGTTGGTGTCATCAGGCGACTGCCTGAAAATCTGGGACTCAGCCACCATGACTGTGGTAGAGCAGTTTAATCCTCACATTGCCACCCACCCTCTGGCTCAAGTGTGCTGGAGCAGCAGTAGTATCCTTAAGTCCTCGGTTTTGTCAGTGTGAAAAATTTGTTTTTCCAAAAAAGAATCTGTTAAATACTTGCGACATGTTGTGCCTTGACAACAGTTAGATCAGTACATTGTCAGTGCCAGCAGTATAGGAGACAAGCTAGTTGTGACTAGCCTGAAGTCCTCACCAGTTACAGTGATGGAGCTCGCTGAAGAGGTCAGTAGACACCAGCACAGTAATAAGCTGTAACTTAAAATAACTTTTTGTCTCATAGTTTTTTTTCCTCTGTAAAACCTCTGGGGTTTTTTTTTCAGAAAAAACAAACACGAGTGGCACTAAACTCAACGTCACAGTTTCTGGTCAGTGGGGGACTGGATAACACGGTTAACATCTGGGACCTAAAGATTAAGAGATTGCATCGTAGCCTAAAGGTACTTCATAATTTATAAAACAATAGGTTATGCTCATTTGTATAAATCAGACACTCATGCAAAAAGTATGTTTGCTACATAATATGAAACTTGAAAAATATTCTTATACTGGAAATAGTAAATCTGAGACTAATTTAGAAATATTTTTTATATATTATTTTTCTTGTCAGGACCATAAAGAGGAAGTGACTTGTGTGTCTTTCAATGGTGGCGATAGCTACATAGCGTCTGGTTCCACTAGCGGAGATATAATCCTCCATAGCATCACCACCAATCTCTCCAGCAAACCCTTTGGCCATGGAGCCAATGAAGTAAGTGTATTTTAAGTCAACTCTGGATGATCTGGTTGTGGACAGTACTTATATGCGTAACTGGGTTTGGACTTTTCCCCTCTCTTTGTAGCCTGTCCATGATTTGAAGTACTCTCTGATAAAGCGGTCTTTGTTGGGAAGTGTATCAGACAGCGGCTCAGTGATGCTGTGGGATGCAAACACGCAAAAGGAGCTGCACACATTTGAAGGTGCACACAAAGCTCCTGCATCTGGCCTGACCTTCTCACCAGCCAATGATTTGCTCTTCATCACAGTGGGGTTGGACAAGAAGATTGTCTGTTATGACACATCCAGCAAAATGTAAGAAGGATTTGCATACATACGTTTTATTAGGTAATGAAATCATGTAAAATATGTTTTTATGCAGATTGAGATCATATTTTAATTGTAGATATTATCAATTCTTACAGTATTTTCCGAAGTAAGCAGGTCGAGTCCCCCCTCACTGCAGTAGATTTTACTCCAGATGGTGCGGGGTTGGTGGTGGGCTCCACTCAGGGGAGGCTTTACATGTACGATCTGCGTAATTTGAGTTCTCCTGTCCAAACCACCATGGCTCACAAGACTTCAGTCACCTGCATCCGCTTCCAGCACTCCAGCAACAGGCTAAAGGTATTGTGTGCTACTTGGAAAGCCAGAAATGTAACATAACTCCCAGTAACAGGAACAGTTAAGTCCTAAAGCCAGTGTTCATATCTCATCTTGGAGGGTTGGTGTCCATTTTACTGAAAATTCGTTGAAGCAACTCAAAATGGTTCTCAATAGTTTGTGATAAGGTGAGCATGTGGGCCAATCAATGGTATAATGCCACGTGAGGCCGGGCAGGAGGAACCCAGGACCCACAACACTAGAGTAGGGTCTGACCTGGGACCAAGGATTTCGTCCCCATATTTAATGGCGGTCAGGGTGTCGTTGTCTAGCCTGTAGAGCTCTGTCCATCCCTCCATGGATATGCCTCCCCAGACCATCACTGATTCATGCTGATTGATGTTACAGGCAACAAAGTATTCTCTGAGGCTTCTCCAGAACCTTTCATGTCGATCACATGCTCAGGGAGAACCTGCTCTCATCTGTGAATGTACAGGGCACCAGTGGTGGACCTGCCAGTTCAGGTTATTCAGTGGTAAATGCCAGTCGGGCTCCACGGTGCCAGCAGTGAGCATAGGATATCAGGTCTTCAAGCCAGTCTGAAGTCATGATTGTTTCTGATTGTTCAGAGAAATTCACACTAATCACTGTATCAGGAGGATTTTTAACATAAGGATGTCCGGGTCCAGCTCTAATTAAGTAAGAATCATTCTATTCTTTGATTATAAAATTATTGGAGCTGAACCTTGATGTCCTAATGTTTAAAATTCTCCTATATATACAGGAGGGTCCATGACTTGCCTTGCATTTGACATGGTTACGTTGCTGGCATTTGGGATTGTCCCCTCTAGTGCACCTGTTGTTCATTTCACAGCAAAGCAGCTAACCCTAATTATTAATAACCCCCTCTTGGTGTCCATATCATACAAGAAATAGTGTTCTATGAATGTGTCTAGTTATTTTCTTGCTCTAACACATCAACTAAACTAAGTGGTAAATAATATCAAAGATATTTGAGCAGAAATGCCACCAAAATGTGTTGGGAGGAGTTCCAGGACCAAAGTTGAACACGGCTGACTTTAAGGGCCTGCCCACACTTTCATGACTGTGTAACTTGCAAATTGGTATGTAGTTGTAAAATCATAGTCACTGAATAGCTATTAGTAATACATTAGTAACTGAATTCAAAATATTTTTTCACAGACCAGTAAAACTGTGTCCTCCAAAACTTCCTCATCTCAGTCCAACAAGAGAATTTCGATGAAGGTAGGTCACAGTCAGCAGAGTGGTCCTATGACCCCCAACTCTACAGTGCCCTCTTGCCTTTCTGCCCCTGAACATGAACCAGGGGACAGAGGAGATGAACAGGCTCAGAACCAAGGTGAGCGTCGTCTGATGCATGGCTGTATTCAGTGGAGATGTTTTTATTATCCTCACATCTGTTGTTTTGAAATATGTGCAGGGAGTGGTGGAGGTGGTGACTTGTACTCCAGAGAGGCTGAAGGGCAGCACAGCTTGGACAAGTTCAGCAGTGTTGGCCGAAACAGCCTAAACCTTGACATTTTCTCACCTGTTGCTGAAGGTGTTTGCTTTCTCTCTCTCCATGTGCTGTAGATTGGGGATTTGATTTGGATGTTTTAACCATTAATTATGTATATATATATTTTTTTTCTTCAAATTCTGACTTTTTGTGTGTGGTTCTTTTTATAACTAGGTTTCAAAACACATGTCTTTAGCGGTGATACTCCAACATCAAGAAATGGTTTGTTACTTTTTTTTGACATGCATGAACATGATACTTCATTGTGAAATAGTAATTAATGCACATTATTGCGTATAAAGAGCTTGTATTGGTGATATTGTGTCTTTCCACTAGGAGGCACTAGCAGTGCTGACATAGTCTTTCGAGAAGCTGAAGGCCAGCACGGTTCAGAGAAGTACAGATCAAGTCGAAACAGCCTGGACATTTTCTCACCTGTCCGAGATGGTGAGACATTTCTCCACGTTAGCTTTCATTTACGATAGTTACCTAGAAAGATTGTGAACCCTTACGTGTTCTGGATTACAGGCTTGACATAAGTGTGATCTTCATATTATATCTCAACTTGGAACAGTTCAGTAACAGTGATAAAATGGATCACACAAATAATTATATAGTTATTCATTTATTCCGTGAACAATGACATCCAATATTAAATGCCTGTCATGACCAAATTATGTAAACCTCTAGAACTGAATAGTTTGGTGTAGTGTATGATTCAAATGATTTAATCCACTGGATGATAATCAAGTGTCAGTGTAAATAACCTTGATCTCTTATGCAGTGGGGCAAAAAAGTATTTGGGAGCCACCAATTCTGCAAGTTGTCCCACTTAAAGTTGAGAGAGGTCTGTAATGTTCATCATAGTTTCACTTCTGTGAGAGACAGAATATTAAAGAAAATCCAGGAAATCACATTGTAGGATTTTTAAAGAATGTATTTGTTTAATGGTGCAGAAAATAAGTATTTAGCACCTACAAACAAGCAAGAATTCTGGCCCTCACAGACCTGTTACTTTTTCTTTAAGAATCTCTTCCACCCTCCTCTCGTCACCTGTATTAATGGCACCTGTTTGAACGTGTTATCTCAATAAAAGACACCTGTCCACACCTTCAAGCAGTCAGACTCCAACCTCCACCATGGCCAAGACCAGAGAGCTGTCTAACGACACCAGATACAAGATTGTACACCTGCACAAGACTGGGATGAGCCAGTGTATAATAGACAGGCAGCTTGGTGAGAAGAGATCAACTCTTGGAGCAACTATTAGAAAATGGATAAATAAACACTATATTGTCATGGATTAAAATCCTGCAGCGCTCGAAAGGTTTAAGCCAGCACATGTCCAGACCTGACTAATGTTTGCCAGAGACCATCTGCATGTTATGTGGTCAGATGAGCCCTAAATGGAGGGGGAAGAATGCTGAGATGCATCCCAAGAACACCATACACACTGTGAAGCATGGGGGTGGAAACATTATGCTTTGGGGTTGCTTTTCTGCAAAGGGGACAGGACGACTGATCAGTATTAAGGAAAGGATGAATGGGGCCGTGTATCATGAGATTTTGGGCAAAAACCTCCTTACATCAGTGAGAGCGTTGAAGATGAAACATGGCTGGATCTTCCAGCATGACAATGATCCCAAACACACCACCCAGGCAGGTATTGAGTTGATTGATGACTGCCAAATATTTTTTTGCCCCACTGTAATCCTTAAACTTTATCAAAACACATTTTCAGAAGCTTAATTTGTTAGTGCCTGTACAGTGTGCACATACTAACAATCCACCAATGTTATACCTCCAAACTGGTGGGATTTTGAGGATCTTGAACACTGATGAACAGTGTAAAATGGGCTTAGAAATGTGCACAACAGTACAGTCAGACTTCAAACTGCAGTAATCTGTTGAGCTGATAAAATGAAGAATGAGAAATTATACAAGGTACAAGGGAAATGGCTTCTTTGGTTTTTTTTATTATTGCATTGTAATTGATGGAGTTCTCATAAATGTTGTTTCAGATTACAAAGGTCATAGATTCAGTGATGCTTCAAGTGGAAAGAAAGGTGATATTTCATTACCTGCGTGATTACATACTCTCTTACAATAGCTTATCATAAACAGTCACTTTTATGTGATTTATATTTCCAATTGCCTAAATTAAAGAATTTCTGTATTTGCTTATTTATATTACAATTTTTTTTTACCTCTGTACCATGGCTCAGCCCAGCGCAAAAACCCACTGGGCACACCTGGTAGCCGCTGCTATAGCCCACTCTCTGCTGTTCAGACGCCCCCTGCGATCAAGGAGGAGGAGCCTGTAACAACAGTGCCTGCTCATGCAGACACACAAAGCAATGTAATGGTCAGTCGTGTACTAATGTTTTTATAATTTACCTCCTCATTTCAATTAGCTGAGAACAGGAGGGTTTTTTGTATGTAAGCTGTGTTTTAGCTATAATTACATGTCTGTCTGAGTAAAAAAATTGGAAGCTTTCTTAACATTTTGGGTAATGGACAGGTGGAGAAGAATAATGGTCCCCAGCAGGAAATGATGACCACACCCCCTGCTTCTCAGAGTACACACATTCAATCAGTGCCTCCATTCAACACCCCTGAGAACAATCAGAGGAGAGAAGTGCCAACCCAGCTTACCTATGAATCGCCAGTGAGTAGCAGCCAGGCCATGCCAGGTATGTAAGTGGGACATGGGAAAATTGATCATTTTTAAGTAATTTTTGTGTGAAATATTTTATTTCTTTTAACCTTTTTTACCTAAAGAAGCAGCAACAGCATCTGGTGCTGGAAATGGCGGCGCACCACTAACCTCTGTCCAGATGAATTTTATACGCAATATGATTCATGAAGCACTTGAGGACTTCAGGTTTGTTCATTTCTTTTAATGTCCAGTTAACTTGTAACAAAGGCTTGTAGCCAAAGCATGTTTGCCTGTGTTTGCACTTCTACCCAGATGTTTTACTGTTGACAATCTGCTGTGCCCAGTCTTTTGTAACCCTCCTGAGATTTCTTCCAGGGATACGTGCCACAGAGACATTATTAATCTCCAAGTGGAAATGGTAAAGCAGTTCTACATTCAGTTGGTAGGTACCGAGTTATTGTTCCTCTTCTAATGCAGAGTATTTTGGCTTGTATGATCTTTTAACCTAATGTTTTGCTTTTGCAGAATGAAATCCATGGTCTCATTGAGAGATACTCTGTGAACGACTCGCTTGTGGAGGAAATCGAGAAGCTGAAGGAGGAAAACAAACGACTAAGAACAAATTACTGAGAAGCACTTTGGACTTCTGTAGATTAATTCTCACACCAAGCTCAGTGCAAGGGTTTGGCCCGAAGCCTGTAAGTCTTCACCAGCCCTGTTCCTGCAGATCTGCATTTTTGCAGACTTGATGCAATTTCCATTAATTGACCCCACCTGGTTTATAGGATTATGTTTTTATAATCCATATAAATTCCTATACGGTTTCTACTCTGAAGCATTCTCATCCAGATCGGAAGGCCGCCTCCTCAGGCTGAAGGAAAATAAATGGTAAATAACCATTTTCCTTGCAGCAGGAATGACTTAACTCGTGTGTAGTCTTGAAATAACTAATCAATTATCTAAATAATGACTTTCCACACAAAGAATGAGTCAGAAGAGCATTTTGATATTAAAAACAGAAGAATATTTTACTCACAGTTTCTTCAGAAGTTACAGAAGCAGGTGCAACATCATTAGAATTTTTCTCAGAAGAGCCCGAGCGCTGGGTTGGGTGAGTCATGACGGTATGACACTCGGTCATGCCAAAGAGACGGCT
>JBBIGC010000033.1:9245544-9260116 GCA_037576955.1 Lepidarchus adonis
AGGGGATTATATCTGGACTTTGCAGCTCTGGCTGTTGATGATCATAAATGTACATCACTGCATTGAGCCAAACATGTAATGCTGCTATGCAAGGTAAGCAATATATATTTTAAAAATAAAAGTATACTCTCTCTCTGTGTGTACGTACATTTTTTTTAGCATTTTTATTGTTGGTAGATCATTTTGACAATTTAAAAGTAGCTCGCAAGCCAAAAAAGTTTGAACACCCCTGGGTTATAGGCTTCATGTGGGAAAGAGAGTGTCATAAAATAATCCACAGTCTGTTCCATCAATGTTCTAAAAGCGAGGAAAAGTGAACACAGACTTCAGATTTAAATGTGGCTGGGCGTCTTTCAGCCCAGCGTTCAATGTGTCTCTGTTGATGAGTTTCCCCATATCCTGCAGTGCCACAGATACATGAAGTAGTGACGCTGGAGATTCAATTATCAATGACCAATTATCGTATCATGTTAGCAAGGATGTCAATATATTGCAATATCAATATTTTAGCACACCCATAGTGTATAGTGTTTGGTGACTGTATCCTCACACAGAAAGGTTAAATATAATTAAAGAATACTGCTTATATAACAAGACAAAAGACCAGAATGAAGTCCGACAACTGGAACTTGAACAGAAGCCACTATTTTTTTCACTCTTTATTATTTCAGTTCTTAAGACCCATGATGGATGCATTACTGCTTTCCTCCATTATATTTATAGTCTTATAATGGTAGTTGGAAAACTATGAGGGTGACATGTAATGCATATAGCTCTACCTGCTACTAATCAGGCAACATTTGCATATGCAGGTTTAAACAATTGACAGTATGAAACTTGTGACTCAAATATTAGTAAAATAAACTACATTATGCATCTTCACCATTAAATTATAAAAGAGATGTAAACCACCAGTGTCCTTGCGATTCGAATTCTACATAGGTCTTAGCCAAAGATTTGATATTTTTTGATACCCTAAAATTTACAGTCAGTATGAAATGAGATGAAATTTCACATAGTCTGCTACAACTCGCACATGCAAACAAATAATTGTAACATTTTAGGTCTAATACAACAGTCATTAGCAAAAGCAGACAACTGCACATTGTAAATTAAGAAATTTAGATCAGTTTTCATGTTTTAGCTCTATGGATTGTGCACTACTTTGGTTGATGCATTGCCAAATCGACTGTTACACTCCTACTGATTAGCCAACAAAATTACTATGAAATGAGGGAAGCTCAATCTTCTGCACCAACAAGAACTAAACACATTTCCAGCTAAAAGTCAGGGTCAGCAAAGCATGATCTTTAATTTTTCACCTCAAAAAAGGGTTCGGCCTCAACAATATTAGTTATTTGAAATGTCAACTTCTTAAAAATTGGTATTGTTCACAAAATATTAATATTGGCCAGGCCTTATTCAGTTTCCATGTAAATTCCATCTTTAATAAAATTATAATGACAAATTATCTGACATGTTTAATACATATCTAAAGAAAACTTGCTCAGTTTGTATAGATTACCATAATAGCTTAGGTATTATAAGTCTTACACATCACTGCTTTTCAGATATGAGGAGATATGAGTAACTCATATGAGTAACTGTAGAGCAAGTGGCTTAGATATGATATTAGGAGGTGGCTTTCTGTGGTGTGGTGTGCTCACACTCCTTAATCCCAGGCTAGGGATTACTCTAGCCTGGCTGAGGTTTACGCTAAGCCAATTCATGCACTACCATTTTAAACTAAACATCCTGCTGCATTAAGCAAACGCACTCCCACAACAAATTCAGTCACTGAAAACGAAAGATTTGCACTGTCCAAAGAAAATAAAACCCAAATGTGCATGTTTAGTGTGTGCACACATACTTCAGAAGACCCAATAATCCTCCTTATATCTAATTACTATAGAAGAGTCAAGAGCACCTGCCCTTTAGGCCACTGTAGCTCACCATATGGCATTTTTAACCTTAGCAAGACATAGCTACAAGGCACCATATGGCAAAAGTATACACATATTTACACACAACACATTGAGCAGAGTGTCCTAGGAGAGTAAAGGGTAGCTTGTAGCTAGCAGCTAGCTGACAGACCATTTCCAACCACACTGAACATTAAACTGGGAAACAGATGCTGTGTACTTACCTTTCTGTTTTTCTGATCCATCCTGTTTTTTGTCTGTTAAGGAACAAGATGGTGCATTTATAAATGAGACCAAAGCAGGGTAGCAGTGGTTTAAGGCTGTCCTGGGTAATCAGCTGTCAGAATTACTCATCTTACTAAAAAGTCATGCCATTTTCTGTCATTTAAAATGAATTGTTTAGTGAAATGCACAAGTTATAGTTTTTACACTCCATATTTTGCCCATCAGCCAAGAAATACTTAATGTCAATATTTTGCTTTGTTACTGCTGCTAAGAAGCTATGTTGCTAACAAACACGAACTTAATGGTCATACAAATAGCCCAGATCAAAAAAAAAAATCAGCATCTCCTTATGCTCCAATTACATTCAGATTGTCATTAGTAACAGACTAGTCTATTTAGTTTAGGATTAATCCTTTGTTGATGACCCATTTATAAAGCACCAGTCTTTGGTGTAGTCCGACAGTTTTAACTTCAAACTACATAGAAGGAACATAGTTCATAGCCATAGTTCAATGCTGCTCACATAGCTCCACTTTCCAAAAGAAGCTAACTTTGGACACCAAACTTGTCTTGGTTGATTGATTGACTACATTTAATAAGTGGCTTGTGTAAATTTGTCTCGTCCAGATGTTCCTTTGAAGTAGTTTGAATTTTGGGGTTTGACGATTAAAATCCATAAATCCAGAACTAAAACGAATGAAATTGGGTTAATTCTGACAGTACAAAATGGAAAGAATTTTACCATAAAATCAATATCCATCACAAAATATGCAGATTGATTTGGCCTATTCAGTTTACATGTAAAATAATTATACAACTTTTACAGACATGATAAAAAAACAACAACTGAATTTTGTATAACATATACCACTGCTTTCCAGATATGAGTAACTCTGTTGCATATTAACTCTGTTGCATATTAGCAGAAAAGAATGTGATGTTAGCTTTCGCAGCCTTACTTTTCTTGCCTTGCTTTTCCTTCTTCTCCCTTTTTTTCCTCTCCTTTTCTTTTTTCTTCTCTTCCTTCTCCCTTTTCTTTCTCTCCTTCTCTTCCTTTTCTTCTTCACTGTCCCCTTCTTCTCCTGCGCCAAGAAGGGTGAAGATAATTCCAGTCTGGGAGTTCACCCCGACGGCAGTGACCAGCATCCTCCCTGAACCCTCCATCACATGGGTGCCTAAGCCAATAAAATAAAACTGTTACAATGTGGAAAATAAGGCATTTTATTTTACAGTGCACACCTGAACATTTTGGGGAGATTTTCTACAGTGTTCAATTAAAAAGACCCACAAGATCAACATCCACACCACTAGTTTTGATTCCGCCATTCATGCACAGAGTTTGGAGAAGTACTGAACACAGTTTCTAGTCTGTGGTCCTTTGAGTACTTAAAAGTGCACAGGAATAAGACCACTTTGCTTAATGCAGGGAAGGCCTACCTACCTACCCGTCCACATTTGTGCACATAAATGAACATTTCTGCTGGACAAGTAATGATCAGTGCTTTTTTGAGAAATTGTAAAAATGTGTTGTTTAATAATCATTTTTTTGAGTTTTGAGGTAGTAGGATTGTGTGCACCAATTGGGCAGGGAACATCCATGTTTTTTTTTCAGGAGAAGCTTTGGAGAAAGGTATGAAATGAAGGAGGTGGATTTTCTGTAGAATTCTATGCCATAACCTTTAACACCTTTTACACAATTTAATTTTCCTGAGCTCCACATTGATGCAGGTATATATACCAATACCAAAAATTAACTAAGAAATTGCACTTTTAAAACCTAATTTTATCCATTAAATGCTGATATATAAATTTATGAATGTAAATTTCAAAAAAGCAGTTTGTGGAAAAACTCCTCATATGAACACAGCACAGATAAACTGCTGAACAGGTGTGTAGATGTGTATTTATATTGTTTATGCAGCTTAGTTTCCATGTAGATCCTACATTGGCATAAATGTGTTGCCTTTGATGTAATATTTATTTAGTGGTTCCCAAACCTAACCTTGGGGACGAGCTGTCATTCACAGATTCAGGCAGTTTGATTCAAGATTTAGCTCATGAAGAGGGAGAGGGGTTGATTATCTGGGTCATATGTGCGAGTCAGGAAATAGTTGAAGTTGTGCAGAGTTATGAAACGGCTGGTTTAGATTACAGTACTGTAAACTAAATGAGTTATCATCTGTCCCATTGTCACAACCATTTGTGAACTGTTGCTGTGTTAAATGAGGCATGTTCTGGATTAACTACATTTCATTCCTCACTCAATACATGTCTAACAGCAAGCAAAACCTGAGAGCAGCATGGGGTCTTTGTCCAGCGTCTTTCTGACATGGTCCGACTCTCCTGTGAGGGAGCTCTCGTCGATTTTCAGATCGTTGCCTTGGATTAGTACTCCGTCAGCAGGAAGGAGGTCACCTGAATGTACAAGCCAGATGGTCTGCCTCAGACACAACACACAAGCTTTGCTTCACAAGCCAAAATGAGGGCTTTTTAAATCAGCCAAAACAAGAGGCAGCAACACAAAAAGACAAGTTGGTCATGATTAGACAAACAAATAAGAACAAAGTCACTGTGGTATATACAGTGCTGCCAGTTCATTAATTACATTTAATTTGACCTATAATCTTTCACAGACACCTGCCTTATTTATGCCCATTTTTAAATTAAATGACTAATTGTTGCATATCCTTTGCTATACAGTATAGATACATTATATATACAGTACTATACATTAGCACCAATTTACCCTGTACCTGATACACCCCTGTGCAACACACACACCACTACCAATGTTTCAGCCCCTAAATATCTGCTCACTAGTGCTCCAATAGTAGTCGCTCTCCATTGATGGATATGATCAAGAGTGGTGGGGGTGGGTGCTAATAATTGCAGCAACAGATAAGCTACAGGCAGTTATTGTAAACCTACAAAATGCATCTGTAAAGATGTGTCTTTAAAAATGGTCTATAAGTGCAGGTATGTCTTGTCAATGAAGAAGTGGCAACAGTATATCAGAATGATATCAGAATATCAATAATCCGTGGTTAAATATAATGAATTAGTAGTGACTCAGGATGACAAACAGAATTTACCATATTTAACTTGCGCAATGTCTCCGACCACCAGCTCAGCCACAGGAATCTGAATGACCTGGCCTCCACGGATCACTGTGAACTTTTGTTCGTGTTCGATGCGACTCTGTAAGCCACGAAACTGCTTTTCTTTGCTCCAGTCATTGAAGGCAGTGACCAGCACAACACAGATGACGGATAAGAGGATGGCAGCACCTTCAATCCAGCCCGCCTCCGCCTCACCCTCATCATCAGCTCCTCCAGCAGCTCGTCCACAATCTGCAGAGAGAAATCAGTCACCTCCAAGCAAAGCAGCAGAGCAAGTACTTTGCTGCCGTTACTTTACCATTAACATATGAACATCAATCTAATTAGATGCTAAAATGCCTTGATCTAGAAATGGTGATTCAATATCATTTGTTATATCAATCACAGGGATTAATAGTAAAGTTAACTGTAAATATTTCATACATTTAGGTCAAATTTATGGGGGAAAATACAAAAAATAAGCAATATAAACTATTTCTCTAAGCCATTTATAAAAAAATAAACCTGGTATATATAATATACACACACACACACAGTTTATAAGATGAAACAAAAAAAGTGGCACACTCACTTTCTCTTTCTGCATCGGGAGGTTTATAGAAGGAAAGGCCTAAGGATATTATGGCTGCAACTTCCAAAATAATTAGAGTCACATCTTGCAACGCTTCCCAAACTAACTGAAGGAATGTTTTTGGCTTTTTAGGAGGTATAACATTTTTCCCAAATTCTTCTATTCTTCTTGCAAGGTCATCAGCATTACCACTTAGCCCTTAGGGGAGAGAAAAAGGAACATATATAAAACATCAGAATACAATCAGAGACTTTAAATGCAAAAATACATTTCTTACAAGTAACACAATGAAGGAAGCACAATAGATGCAGTTACATTATCTTGTGTATCTGTAATATGATTACTGTTTAAATAATAAACAGGTTGCTTGTGCTGTAAAACTTTCAAGCAAGATCATTTTCCATTTGTATTTCATGGCTAAGAACAGAAGTGGTTATTCATTTGTTTCACATCCAACTTGCACAGATTTTCACTCCAGTTGGGCCAAGGAAAAAATACTGGTGAAACACTTGAGAATAATATGTGCAAATCATAAGCTTGTGTCAGATTAGATAAGATCTAGGAAGAGCCCTTCCAAAAAAGTGAAACAGCTTCACATTGAATGAAAAGTCAACCTATACATTCAATAATATTTAGTAAAGTCATATATTAAATAGAAAAAAGTCAGTTTCTCTTCAAATTCCCCAAATGGACAGTTCACATTTTTGCTTTGCTACTGCTCCAAAAACCTGACAGTCAGAATGATTTCATGTGACATTTTGGTACCTGCTCATTACACACATACCAGGTGTGTAGTGGAAACTGAAAAAGGACTTCAGCCAAATCAAGACACTACCAAGCTGTGCAACAATCTCTGTCAAGATCACTGGATTTACACCCACAGAGTAGCAGCATTAGTATTCGGTTCATGAAATTCCATGAATATTCACACAAAATCTAAAATAGGAAAAAGGGATTCAATAAGAAAACCAGATCTTTTCAGACTGCCAAAAGCAAAAAAGAAGAAAATTTAACTACTGTTCACTGAAACAACTTGAGCCTTGTATAGCCAAAAATGAGTGCAAAACAATTATCTGCATAAATGAAAGGTAATGGGCTTAAAGGGGTTACAGCATACCAGTGGTGAATGGACATTGATGTGTGTTCAGGAAAAGGTTTCAATACTTGGGTCAATACATACCCATTATTAGACATTTACACCAGTGCTTCCCACTTCTAACTTCGTGCTATAGCTTTAAAAAAATGGTTATTCCTGCAAAATAGTCATTTAATTAGGTACTAAATGAGCACTTCATGAGCTGAAGCTGATATATATATATATATATTATACACACACACACACAGATACATATATAAAATGTATATATGTGTGTGTGCGTATATATATATTAGTTCTCACACACACACACACACACACACACACACACACACACACACACAAGCTTTAGCTCATATGTATAAACCATATAGTTTCACTTTATCCTCATTGGTCCAGAGAGGAGATTGACCAAAAAATTAAGATGATCTGGGGGGTCCTGAGGGACTGTTTGAGAACCAGAGAATGAGGGGGATGAAGAAAAGAATTTTTGCCATCTTTCATAGGGATACAACAGGAATCTGATTACAAATGCTGGTTCATCTCATCTAAATCTCATCTGAATTCAACACAGCCTAGCCCTCAAAGACCTTTAGTTCTTTTTATTCTAATTCCAAATACATGTGACTCGAAATTGGAATCCCTGATAACCTGCAGAAAAATCTAGCTAGAAATTTAAATAAATAAATAAAAATGTTTGGCTGGGGATCCCAAAGGACTAGATAATAAGAACCTCTGCAATACCTTGCTCATTATTAATATGTGAACCCTATGGCCAAGTTAAAATAAGCTTATAATTTAGTTTTGGTTTACTGAAATCAAAGCCATTTACAAATAAAGAAATCTTATTACTGTTCAGCTTTAACCAATAACCCTTCCATAGAATTTAATCAAACTAAAAACAATCCCATGTGTACAACAGCCATGGAAAAGCCTAATATCCCCATTGTCTCTCCAAGTAATCAAACTCAATATTATATCTTCATGGAAAGACATTTCAACTGGCACAGTGTTACAATGCAAGTACCCTTGGAAAAAAATCCACTATTTTTCAATGACAGAAGAAATGATTTTGGAAATCTAATTGAAACACCAAGACACACAACGCACACAATTAACAACACGGCTTAGCTTGGTTTTACTCTCCGAGCTTTCACTTCACTATTTTATTGCCAAATTTTATTGTTCAGGTCTAGGTCAGGGTTATACATCTTGGCTACTAATAAATTGCTTTAAAAATAATTTATTGTTGAGGCTGAGGCCTAAAGGGGATGCTTACCTATAAAAGTAAACAAGTCTGCCTTATTCCCACTACTTTAAGATAGAAATCCTTAGAAACAGTGCTATGTTTCTATACACCTTGTTTTATATACTCATTACATTTTCCTGCTTTTAATTCCAATTATTATATTTAGTTGTAATTATATTTATATTGTAATTAATATTTTTGGGTACTATGCTATTTATTCATTTAAGTGTCATGTTCATTTTCCTTTTTTTGATAAAAATATTTAAAATGTGCAGCAATTTGACCAACACCGCAAACTCAAGTTGATTTTCATTTGACTAATTCACATTACTGCGCCACTGTTTTCATGCCCAGCACAAACAAGGACAAAAGCAGAACAGAGCAGGCGCTCTGTGCCACATGCAGCATCCCGAGAGATTAGTGGTAAAACGGAGCAATGAGAAGGCCGCTCTGTGGTTTAAGGTGAGTGGGATTACATGCAGTAAATCGATCTGCTCCCACCTGTCGCCAGCATGCTATGGCACACAATACGGTAAAATGTGGCAGTCGACAGTCTAAAGTCAGGCCTGCTGGCAAATTGAGATCACTCGGAACAAAAATTCCACCGTCTCAAGTGAAATAATCTTAAAATGAAACAACACAGAACAAACCAGTAAAGGACAACTAACAAAATGAATTTCCAGGAGCCCTAAAATAAATCAAATACTGGATGGAGTGGCACGCTAACTGTTTGGCTGGAGTTCCCTAGGGAACGATAAGCTGATTATGGGGTTTGATAAATAATTTGGGTATGACAAAATTATATGTAGATCCATGGGTTCTATCAAACTACATTGAGTAAATGTGTAGATCATACCTATAATAATTATGGTTTTACACAATAGATAAACCTTTATTAGTCCCACAGCAGTACAAGGGTAAGCACAGCAGAATGGCAAAATCAAATGAAAAAGTAAGATAAAAAATTATATAAGCACATATTGTACACAGAAGAAAAACAAAACGATTACACAGAGGAAGACCATAGTACAGAGAATATAATATTGCACAGATTTCACTTGTCACCTGTTAGTCCAGATGTTTGAATGTGTGTGTGGTCAGCTGCAAGATGTTAGGTTTACAGTGACCGCAATTATGAAAAATTTGCTATACCAGACAGATGTTTGCCAATATTTAATAAGTTTACTGTACTAATACTGGGCTACTATGTTCAGATTTATGCATTTTGTTTATTTTACTTCATAACCCTACAAAATGTAATACAAAAAACAAAGTGTTGGACATCTGCATCAGCTCACAATTCCTATATTGGTACAGTCCTAGTTTTAAAGGGATAAAACAATGTTAATTATGTGTGCTTAGGGAAGCCAACATTTATAGATGGATCTAGATGATTTTGAATGTCTCTCTGCCTCAGCACGCCCTTGTACTTCACGGGCAAACTCAATCTGGAACTCTGATTGGCTCAAACACCTGAGTCACATGGACACAAAGGATTTGTGTAAGTTCCACTGGTTTGAAACAGAGGCTGATGGGAATACAGGAAAACATGGACGAACGCAAAGCATTCTGGGTTATGTAGTCCTGGCAAATAAATGATACTGCGCAATAGAAATACAAAAGTACACATATGGACCAAACAAATTAGTTCCCATCATGTTCTAGAGGTCCCTACACTTGGCATTCTCATCTCAAAACTGATGAGAGCTCCCTCACGGACGAGTCAGATAATGTAAGGAAAACGCTGGAGAAGGATCCTATGCAGGTCGCTGTTGTCAACTCCCAGACAGGAATCATCTTCACCTTACTAGGGGCTGGATCGGGAGACGACAAAGACAAGGAGAAGGACGACAAGAAGAAAGTTTAAAGTATGGCGAAACGAGGCCATAAGATCTGCTCCACTCTCAGTGCAACCCATACAAAGTGTTGAGAGCTGCCAAATACTCAGTGGCTGTAGCAGACAGATCACTAACCTTCAAGAACTGTATTACATCTGCAGCAGGCCCACACAAACTCAATACGCTGTCGCTTAGCAGCATCACTGCACTGCCATTCCGTTAGCATCTGAGTATCCTGTTCCATCCAACCCTCATACTCTTCTTCACCTGGGGGAGCAGGTCGTACCCCGGAGAACAGTCGCAATTTCCTATAACCAGGTGCATCACCAGAGGCCCGGTTACAGCGGTCTACCAGCTGACCTATAGCAGTCACCAAGACAATGCTGACCTCTGGGGTGGGAGGCTGAGAGCCCAGCACAGCTGCCTTCACAGCCACCATGGATTTACCTTCCTTTTGGACAAAGGCTAGCAGTTTCGTCTCAAAATCATCCTCCTGAGGCGCAGAACTAGTAGGCAAGAAGTCTACTCAACACATGAACAGACCACGGTCTGACTTCACCTTCAATACCCAATTCAGAAGGTACCAAGCTTGCATCTAACTCTGCACTAGTCTCCACCAGATGTACACATGCCTACCTGTCTTATCCCCATGGCGACCCTGTATACGAGTTCTACTAAAAGCTTTGACAGAACTAAGCACATGTGTAACCACCTCATCTGTGGCCTCCAGAGGCACACTGGTAAGCAACATACCATGCAACAGCTCCACATTTTCCTTATGGCTCCATTCAAAAGCATGACTGAGGTCCATGTCAAGGTTCTACACCGCAACAGCCAAGCTACCACACTATTTACAGGTGCTTAAAACTCAGCGCTATGCTACGGCTTAATCTTCTAGCTAGAGTTTGTGCTGGTCACCTCCCACGCAAAGTTACACTTGAATTAAATAAAGGTAATGGCGCAACAGGTTCCTGAATTCTCAGCAGAAGAATGCTGAATTGGCTGAAACTCCTGCATCCATAAATTTCCAGTAATTATGAAATGTATCGAAAAATACTAAAGGATACAGAAACCAGTCACTTAAATAGGGTTCAGTAGCGCGGTGCCTCTACTGTGAAAATACGACACTTACCTGTAAGCCAGTGCTTATGTATTTCCACAGAAAATAGTAACTGTTATAAAAATGAGCCTAGCTTAGTGTTGCAGTGCATAAGTATGTGCAAATAAAAGGTAAATCAGCAGCCGTTACACCAAAGCTCATTAATATGCATTAGAACTTTATTATATTAATATTTACTAGCAGCAATAGAATACCATATATATTTATAATACAGCACTTTCCCCTTCCCCAAACATCACAGGTTGCAGCAGGTCCTAAATTGAAGCGCCAACACGGACCTAGAAGGAGACAGAGAAAGAGACTACAACAAGCAAAACTCAGTGTCTTTGGACTACTTACACTACACTCTCAATATGGACCAAACCTCGTGTGGAAACAACCCCGCTGAACAGTAGCTCTTTCCCAGCTCTGGTTGGCAGCGTGTTGAAAAAGTCTCAAGACCCCACACAGGTTCCAATTCACTCCCGCAATGGGTCACAGAGGGCGTTCGAGACAACAGCTCGCTGGCGTTCTTCCAGGCGTTACACCATTTTCTGTGACCATCAAATGTGACCTTAGGGGGCGCTGTTTAGCATTTTCATGCAAAATGAAAGTAAAGTCCCAACGTGCACAAGCTTGCTACGCAGTCTACTTATCACTCTTAAAGTGACATAACACAGCATGTTTTGATGGCCGATATCAGATTATGTGACCCTCCCATAACTGGTTTAAAACTTGGTGTGATCAGATCTTTTCCATGTAATATTTTATGCAACAATATTTCATAATCAGTACAGATTTTGTAGATAAATTCAACAGTCCAGTGCTGGCGGATTGGTCACCATTTCTGATGGCCACCATCAGATTATGCAACCTTGCCATAGTTTCCAAAACACAAGCCGCATAGTGGTAGCAGTAAATATGAATAGCGTGACCAATGACTACTATCTTATAATAAATTCAATGATGAGCTGTAAAGTGGGTTTTACCAGTATACATAAGTATAATGTAAACAGTAACAAAATGCAAGGTGTTATGTCTTTAAGAGTGATATGTAGACTGCGTAGCAAGCGTGTGCACATTGGGACTTTACGTTCATTTTGCATGAAAATGCTAAACAGCGCCCCCTAAGGTCACAACATTTGATGGTCACAGAAAACGGTGTAACACCGGAACCCACGACCACACGGTTAGCTAGCTCAATAGCCACTCCAGCCTGTTAGCGCTTCCCGGCTAACAGCACACTAGCTCGCTAGGCCTCACCTCAAATGGTGGCCCCAAAAGCCACACCAACGACAAAATGGCGCGCTCTAACTGAATTCCCATCATTTTCCCTACATACACACAGTACAGAAAGTTTTCAGACCGCCTTAAAATTTTCACTCTTGTATTGTAGCCATTTGCCAAAATCATTCAAGTTTATTTTTCCCTATTAATGTACACACAGCACCGCATATTGACAGAAAAACTCAGAATTGACATTTTTGCAGATTTATTAAAAAAGAAAAACTGAAATATCACATGTTCCTAAGTATTCAGACCCATTGCTCAGTATTTAGTAGAAGCACCTTTTGATCTAATACAGCCATAAGTATTGGATTTGAGGATCCTCTGCCATTCCTCCTTGCAGATCCTCTCCAGTTCTGTCAGGTTGGATGGTAGACGTTGGTGGACAGCCATTTTTAGGTCTCTCCAGAGACGCTCAATTGGGTTTAAGTCAGGACTCTAGCTGGGCTATTCAAGAACAGTCACAGAGTTGTGGTGCAGCCCCTCCATTATTTTAGCCGCATGCTTAGGTTCATTGTCTTGTTGGAAGGTAAACCTTCAGCCCAGTCTGAGGTCCTGAGCACTATGGAGAAGGTTTTCGTCCAGGATTTCCCTGTACTTGGCCGCATTCATCTTTCCCTCGATTGCAACCAGTCGTCCTGTCCCTGCAGCTGAAAAACACCCCCACAACATGATGCTGCCACCACCCTGCTTCACTGTTGGGACAGGTGATGAGCAGTGAGTTCTCTCCACACATACCGCTTAGAACATTTTGGCCTTAATTCCATCTTGGTCATCAGTCCAGAAAATCTTATTTCTTACACTCTTCCGTCGGGTTACTGTGCCATGAAGCCCTGACTGGTGGAGGGCTGCAGTGATGGTTGACTTACTAAAACTTTCTCCCATCCCCTGGCTGCATCTCTGGAGCTCAGCCACAATGATCTTGGGGTTCTTCTTTACCTCTCTCACCAAGGCTCTTCGCCCCAGATAGCCCAGTTTGGCCAGACGGCCAGCTCTAGGAAGGGTTCTGGTCATTCCAAACATCTTCCATTTAAGGATTATGGAGGCCACTGTGCTCTTAGGAACCTTAAGTGCATCAGAAATGTTTTTGTAACCTTGGCCAGATCTGTGCCTTGCCACAATTCTGTCTCTGTGCTCTTCAGGCAGTTCCTTTGACCTCATGATTCTCATTTGCGCTGACATGCACTGTGAGCTGTAAGGTCTTATATAGACAGGTGTGTGGCTTTCCTAATCAAGTCCAATCAGTATAATCAAACACAGCTGAACTCAAATGATGGTGTACAACCATCTCAAGGATGATTAGAAGTAATGGACAGCACCAGAGTTAAATATATGAGTCACAACAAAGGGTCTGAATACTTAGGACCATGTGATATTAGTATTTCTTTTTTAATAAATCTGCAAAAATGTCAACAATTCAGTGTTTTGTCAATACGGGGTGCTGTGTGTACATTAATGAGGGAAAAATGAACTGAATGATTTTAGCAAATGGCTGCAATATAACGGTCTGGCTCTGATCAACATCAGTGTAAATATTCTGACTTGGCAAGTTTTACAATTGGTAATTTCATGCCAAACCACACTCGCTGACTTTACTCATAAACTGAAATGTACAGAACATCAGAAGACAAAGTGGGGTCCATCAGGCTCCCTTAAAAGCCTGGCCTAACACCAGATCACAAGTTCAAAAAGGAACTGATTTAGTGTTTTTCACCTTATCATCAATAAAACAGCAGCTCATTGGCACTGGCTGATATCAGTTGGCTCTAGTAAAGACCATACGCTTAAATCACTTAAAGGCAAATAGCATTTTTTCGATTTAATCTCTAAGCCTTGAGGCATGGTGGCAATAAATATTCATGTAGTATTGATGAAAAAACAAATCATAACATGAAAACGTCCCTTTAAAAGCTTTTATTCTAAGCATATTGTAGCACTCCAGGCTTAGGGTATCTGAAAGTGAGATAAGGTGTTTGCATTATGAATGTGAGTTTTGACCAAAAGTTGACCATCAAGATCCTGCAGATTCACCCTGTACAACATCAGCAAGATCAGACCTTATCTTCCAGAATACTCCACTCAGCTCCTACTTCTGGACTACTGCAACTCACTGCTGACCGGTCTACCTGCAACTACAATCAAGCCACTGCAGAGGATCCAGAATGC
>JBBIGC010000033.1:9278490-9303581 GCA_037576955.1 Lepidarchus adonis
ATACTGGTTTTTTTTTCAGTGCAATTTACTTATAAAGGTTAAAAACATCTTTTTATTATTTCTTATTTCAAGGAAATAAAATTTCCTCCCCCTGGCATGGAAGAAGCAGCAAGGACGTCCCATTGGAGATGGTTTAAACTGTTGTACGAAGCCTTAAAGGAAGAAATTACGGAGGGCAACTACCGTTCAGTGGCGTCGTCTGTGAGTGAAGATGACTGTGGACCACAGGCCAGCAAAAGAATATGTCAGGTGAAAGTTGGAGGTGACATTTTAGAATTGCTGGTGGATGATGAAGGGATACCAGGGGTCACTGACTCAAATGCACTGAATCAAGAGAGACTTATGGGTGAAGAGACTCCAACGCGGCTGTCCAGCCTGGACATTGAGAAGGTCAAACTGACCAGGGAACGGCAGCTTCTTGAGAAGGAGCATGTGGAGTTGAACCGAGAGAGACTGGTGTTGGAGAGAGAGAGGGATCTGGCAGAGAGGGAAAAGATAGCACTTCAGAGAGACCGGGCGCAGTTGGAGAAGGACAGGGCTGCAGTGGACAGAGACAGAGCATCACTGGACCAGGATAGAGCCCAGTTAGAAAAAGACAGGGCAGCGTTAGAGAGGGACAAGGCAACGCTCCTCAGAGACCGAGAGAAACTAAGTGCCATGCTACAAGAGAAAAATATCCCATTAGACACTCCACATGAAAAGAACAGGGAGAAACTAATTATCTTAATTGAAAGATTAATCGATAAGTTTTGAACAAAAATTAGCTTTAGTAATATTTTTCATATTTCACATTAAATCTGTTTTATTACAGACAAATACTTTCACATTTCCTGAAAAAATCCTTAAACTAAACTAGGTTCACTAACAAGGTCTCTCATTTTGGGGTATAGAGAAAAATGTAAAGTTTTTCAGTGAACCATCACATTAAAATTGCGTTTTTAAGCTAAATTTATACATTTCAGCCTAAATCAGTACATGATTGAAAGTTTACACATTTCAGTTTTGCCTGTAAAATCTGAAAATCACACCGTAAACAATGTCAGAGGAATCTGACTCATTGAAATTCTGTTCAGTGAACATGCTAGTGTTGTTGAAGGAATTGTTAGTTGGTATTGATGCCTTATCAATATATCACTTTTTTGTGTTTGTTGAAATTTACTGGGGAAAATGTAAAAACCTATATTGGTTGAGCCTTCATGCTTATTGTTTGTCAATTTCTGTAGAAGAATGTAAATACTTTACAAAAATATTCACTCATGAATAAATCCTGTCAAATCTTTTTGATAACCATTGTTTGGGGTTTGGTGTTTTATATCTTTTGTTTAACTTTAAGGGGAAAAAATGCTTAAAGAAATATTGGTTTGACATGTTTGAAAACTCAAATATTGCTTCTGTAGTTTAGTGCTGGAGAAATAAGGTTAACAAACACTATACGTCCAATATTTTATTTAATGCATAATTCACATAGACATATATTTTACACAATCTTGGACGTTTAAAACAAAACCTTAATAATATATTAATATTCACTTCAGGAGTATTTTTTTTCTGTATGGGAGTGGTCCTGTAGTACTGTCACCAGGAACAGGATTAAGAAATGATTCATAAGACACAAAAACATAAGAGTTGGCAAAAAATACAATAAATTGAATTAATTAAATGCAATAAGGTCTGAAAATTCACCAAATAGTGCTCAAGAGCAATTGACAGTGAGTGTAAAACCAAGCTTTTCTGAAGACAGAAGAGCCTGGATGGGGTGAATAATGATATTCTCTGCATGGCTCCTGCTCCAGGAGGTGCAGAATGGTCATGTTTGGTGGCAGAAATGTGATGAAAGCATTACAACATGGGAAATGACTTGACCTCAGCACTTTCTCTTCGGTAGTGTTGATGTCGTTCTACTCTTGCTCGACAGGGGGCGCCAATGCGCCTCTGACCACTACAACCGCTGTTACTGTAACATCGCATTGTTGTAAACATGGAATTATCAGGTCATGTTTCTGACCTGCTCTGCTTGTTTTAATGCTCGAATGCAAAGAGGGGGGATGCCTATCCCTTCACATCGATGTTCATGTGACAGAGGGCCTATCCTGGATACAGTGGTTAAGAAAACTCACCAGCGCCTCTACATCCTGTGGAGACTGTTGAAGTTCAACAAACTTCTACAGCTGCACAGTCGAGAGCTTGATGACGGGCTGCATCACAGTGTGGTACAGGAACAGCACTGCCCACAGTCTTACTGCCGTTCAGGTCATTTTCAGGTTTTATAATGTTAGTTCCAGGTTTTAATAATGCATTGAACAGTTCTTAGTAATTTTAGTAGTTTCAGTAATCTCTTTAGTTTTCTTTGCTTGATGCATGACAATAATTTGACCTTTCTAAGATTAACATGTTTTACACTCGCACAGGATGTGTCTTCTGACTTTGTTGTTTAATAACTGAGAAACTACTCCCTGTATCAGGGTTAAATAACTTATTTTTAGCTATATATATATATATATATATTAGTGGTGTAAAAAGTTTTTCCATATTTCTCACACTTAAATGTTTCAGATCATCAAACAAATTTAAATATTAGTCAAAGACAACACAAGTAAACAGTGTTTTTTAAGTGAAGAATTGTATGATTAAAAAATCTAATCTAAACCTACATGACCCTGTGTGACAAAATGATTGCCCCCCTGTTAAAACATAACAGTAGTTCATCACACCTGAGTTCAATATCTCTAGCCACACCCAGGCCCAAGAGATCATTTAAACAAGACCTGCCTGACAAATTGAAGTAGACCAGAAGATCCTCAAAGGCTAGACATCATGCTGAGAGCCAAACAAATTCTGGGACAAATGAGACAGAAAGTAATTGAGATCGATCAGTCTGGAAAAGTTTATAAAGCCATTTGGATTTTATGATGGGGACGCAGGTAAGGTTTTCTTCTGCTGATTCTTCCATGAAGGTCTTGTGTAACGGTGCACCACCACTCCGGAGTCTGCTAAATCTTCCTGCAGGTTTATTTGCAGTTTCATGGGGATTTTGATTTGTCTTTCTGAGCATGAAATATGAGCAGTCTCTCTAAGAGAGTTTTCTTGTTCTTCCAGATCTCATCTTGACCTCCACAGTTCCTCTGAACTGCCATCTTTTAATAACATTTCACACTGGAAACTGCAAGCTGACAATGCTGTGCTATCATCTTGTAGTTTCTCCTGCATTGTGGGCATCAATTTTTATTTTCTATTTTTGTTCAATTTATGGCTTGAAATGTAACTATGCATTAATGTTTGCTGAAAATATTTTGTATTTTTTTCCATGTCCTAGAGAGACTGTGTCATCTTCTTTTTAATTACAAAATCAACAAAATCTATTGTCAAGGCGTGCCCAAACTTTTGCATAAGACTGTTTTGTGTGTGTGTGTGTGTGTGTGTGTGTGTGTATATATATATATATATATGTGTGTGTGTGTGTGTGTGTGTGTATCCCTACAAAGACACACTACTAGTTATCTGCTTTTGTGTACTATGAACAATTACTTATCGTGTGTATTATCAGAATATTTTTCGGATATCGCGCTAGTTTAAGGTGCAATTGCTACTTGTTGTAGGGACTGAGACACAGAACAGCTGGTAAAGTGACAAGACATTTTCTTGAAATAAATCTTCAGAAATGATTGGAAGTAAGCGCTGTTTGTTTTGTACACCTGTACTGTATTTTTTGCCTTTGTTCATTAATGCCACATAGTTTGTATAATGTTAAAGATTGTAACAATTCAGTGAACAATAGCATACTGTACATGGCACATTCTCTGTCATTTAGAAAGACTGCATTCTTTTCAGTAAAAGGTGTGTCAGTTACAGTATCTCTGTGTATTAGAGCTTTTTTTTAAACATGCCGTTAATTTTTCCAAGAAATGAAATATTTAAGTGCTTCCATTTCAAAGACTTAAAATTATTCGGGTGGGTTTAAATAATCAAATAACAAAGCTAACTGGATGACATGTAGAGCTCTCGTGAATACTTGTTCAATATTCATTACCTGATTAAACATTGTATTTATCTCAATGATGATCATGACCACATATGCCAGGGATAATGTAATATGAGATGGGCATTATGGGAAACTAAATCCTGACAGGGCAAAGAAGGGGTCGTCTTCCTCCCCAAAGTTTTATTTTCACATAATGGCCATCCCATAATACAGTATCCTGCATATTATATGGATTTGTGGCATTTATATTAACCAATTTTATGACAGTTTCATGACATGTGCTTAGAAAAAATAGTTTTTGTATCTTGTGTTGAAATAAACAAGTTTTTCACATTGTTCTGGTCGTCGCTCAGCAATGCTGAAAATGCTAGTTATGTGGTAATTTTAAACATGCGACGTGTGACTTTGTTCTTGCTTTTATATGCATTTTAAAAAGAACAAAGTCACCATTTCTATTAGTTACAATTTACTTGTGCTAATCAGGTTGCACATGCTAACAAATGACATGTTACAGACTACAAAGCCGTGTGTTTGCTAAGTGCGCTAATGGTGGAGTGATCTGAAACCTGGAATCTGAAGCACAAAACCTGTTCCCATGGCAACTGGCTGTAGAAAAAAACTACCACAGATCACTGGCACACAGGTTTAACAGCAATTCCAAACAATTATGAAAAACAAAACGCTAATATGCCACTAAAAGCACTTTAAAGCCACATGCAGTTTAGTTTTACCCCATAAGCAAGTTGAAAGGAACTGAGATTCAGAAGATGTGGCTTGATTTGTAGAATCACTGCAGACAGAAATCCATGATACAGCTGCTGTCAAGAATTATTGGGTTGCCATTCTGTTTATGCATAACATGCCATCTTCACCTTCTATCACACAGTGCCACAACTACTTTAATCACTGAACATCATTCAAAGATTTATTTTACCTCAGCTCTTTTGCTGAAAACTGCTTTCAAAATCTTTCTGTTGTGATGAACCCTTATCTCCTGCGTGATTTAACCACTTTGGCAGTTATAGAGCACCCACATACTTAACTACACTTGCTTGAATAAATATAAACGTGATTATACTCCATACCATTTTGTCAGAAATGTGTAGAAAAACCTTGGGAAATCTGATCCACTTGTATAGTCATCACAGTTTGTCTAAATCACTCAGATGCTCAGCACAACACAGGTTATTTTCAGTGTTATTATGCCCAAATGTTGTGTGTGTTTGTTCTTTTCCAAAAGATTTATTTTGTTAATCATAGTAATTGAAGCAGGGTATTTTTTACTGCTTTTTGATGAAGCCCTGTATGTTAAATTAGTGTATATACAGTGGAAACATGAAATTAATTGATCCAGTGATGACAAATCTACATTTAAAGCGCTGCAGAATACAACTACTTGGTGTAGTAATCTCAGAGCGCCCCCTTCTGATTGGAAAGATGACATCACTGTGTAGCAGAAATAAAGTAATTATGGTAACACAATGGGAAATACCATGTAATTAACGAACCAGCAAACTGAGCAAACAAGTCTTTCCGGGTACCCTTCAGAAAATCATAGTAGATTATGATAAACTCTGGCACAATGTGGCTTTTTACTCTTTAGAAGAGAATTTGTAGGTGTGGTCACCTAATATTTACCTATAGGGAGGATGTTTAGACAGCCTCTAATCTCTGCCATCAGGTGTGTGGGGAAACTGTTCAAATTGAAGACCTACATGAAAGCTTTGTAACACTACACCACTGTCTGACACCTAAAGAGGCATGTTGGCTATTATCCTGTTCTAAAGTAGTTGATTTATATTGCCATTGTTAAGACAATGTGTAGCACACTCCAGGTTTCATGATGCACTTTAGATACCAGGCAAAAGGAGCTTAAAGAGAACTGTGCACTACTGCAATTTACAGCTATGGGTGAGCTCCCAGGCCTTCAGGATTATTCCTTACTGAGTTACTCTGTCAGCAGTGCTGAGTGGTGGTCATAAAATAGATCATTTTAAATGAATTATTATAACTAATCATTTAATTATTAGTTTATATACATTTTTAACTTTCCAAACAGACTAAACCGGTCGGCAAATGACATTGTGTTAAAACACTGGAATAGAATAGAATAGAATAGAATAGAATAGAATAGAATAGAATAGAATAGAATAGGCTTTTATTGTCATTGTTCAGGAGTACAACGAAATTGTAGATGCTCCATCCAAGCAGCCGTGCATCAACAGAAGAAAAAGAAAAACAATAAAATACAATTTAAGAATTTAAAATTTTTTTGTAAAAATTAACAAGAATAATTTAGAAATGATGAACATGAAGAAAAAGGATAGAAGGTGGTGGTGATGTATACAATAGAAAGCGAAGTGATATATACAGAAAGTGGTGTTTTTTGCGTAAGGCCCTGGTGTAAAGTAATAATAAAAAAAAAGAATTTAAAGAAATGATTCACCAGAAAAACACACTCAGAAATGTAGACACGCCCCCAAAGACACTTGATGAGCTATGAGGCTATAAGTTTATGAGCTATTAGGCTAGTGCAACTAAAAAACTTAAACATGTCAGCCAAACTCTATTTTAGTGACAAAGATGTTAATTATATTAGTCTAGTAGTTTTCTAAAGAAACACACACTGAAAAATGTCTTTAAAGATTAATACAAACTACTTGGAAGTTTATCCAATTATTGTATTAATAATATTTGTTTTGATTTAGTTATTGACATAAATATCCCTAAACTCATGTTTACAATATATTGTCCAGCACTTTGTGCCTGTAACAGATGTCATGACTTAAAAAGCAAGAGAAATAATGACTCCAGGATGTAGAATGGACACAAAATGGGAGAAAAAGCAGCTCAAAAATGTTGATTGACCACATACACATCCAGGTTTTTTGAAAACTGGTTCATCGAGATCATTTGAATAGCTGGGTTAGTAAGGAGCGGTACTGACACAACTTGCTGACTCGAAGCAATGGCGAGAAGAACATTTGGTGGCAGTTACTGAAGGACAACTGGATAAAGGATTAAATAGACTGTGTGACAGCACTGTATTGCTGAAGTTGGGCTGGATTGTACCAAAGAAACCGTGGAGGTGGATGGCTTCATTTCAGCAGTGATAGAACAGCATGATTTACATACGCAGAGGTCAGTTAAACTCAATGGAATATCACTTTTTTCATGCTAAATATTATTTCTGCAATGAGATTTACAGATGTATGTTTGTTTGTTTGTTTGTTTTCAGTGGGGCCCTATACAGTGCGCCCAAGAAAGCCAAACAGAAGTATGTATCTCGTAATTTTATCTTCTTAATCATGTTTGGAGAAAGCTGTGCCCAGTCATGTCCATGCCTTTATTTCACCCGTCTCACTGGAATCCCATTATAATGAACATAATTAGTGGCCACAACTGACCAGTGCGTGGGAACATGGTCAACAATGATCTTGTTCCTTTGACTGACTGTATTCCTATGGAAACCTGTGGCCTTAAGTTAAATGCCGCTCATTCATTGTCTTGTTCACACACCTCCTCCAGCGCATGCCTGACAAAGCGCATGCCTGACACATTTTTTTTGCTGTTAAATAATTATTTAGTTTTTAATTTAATTTATTTCTCTCTTTTCACAGGAATTGTAAAATTTCTTCTATTGGTTTCTGGTCTTGTGGTAGCAACACTCTTTTCTTTTAAGGTCTTAAAAATTAACCTACATTTCCAATGGAAAGACTTAATAGGTAAGTATTAAAAAGTGCAACCTCTGTATTTATACCCCAAACAACATTAAAACCTCTGCTAGCTGAATAAGATTGATTAGCTTCTCATTATCACTGATTATCACATTGCTGGATGTATTAAACAGCAAGTGAACAGTCAGTTCTTGAAGTTATTAGGTTGGAAGCAGGAAAAATGGTTAAGTGTAGGGATCTGAGGGCCAAACTGAATGACTAGGTGAGAACATCTTTAAAATGACAGGACTTGTGAGGTGTTTCTAGTATGTAACTGTAGGTGCCAACCAGTGATGGGCACCCAAGTGCCTGTGATGCGTATGTGGAGTGAAGGCTAGCCCATCTGGTCCGATCCCACAGAAGAGCTATCGTAATACTTAAAGTGAACGCTGGCTCTGGTGTAAATGCGTCAGAATACACAGTCAGACATCTTTTAGCAGCATGATGGTGCTACACAGTATTACGCAGGTGGTGTTACTATTATGACTGTTTGGTGTGCATGTACTTATTGTTACTGATTATTTATTTCAACATCTAGAGTTGCCAAATAAAGGGCCTGAACCCGGATTGAAGAAGCAAGTCCCACTTAAAATTTCTTGTAAGTTTTAAAAACTTTAGACTTGAAATATTTGAATCTAAGCTGTGATCAATGTTCTTCAGTGTATTTGAATGTGATACATTCATTTTTAGCATACGAAAATTGTTCTCCAATCAATCCATACAGTTATGTTGGGGGAGGTGTAGTTTATCATATTGAAGTGTATGTTAATTTTTAATTTTTTTTAAGTTCTAAGACGTTAATGCTGCATTACATGCTTTTCTGGGTGTGTTTACTCAGCCATCAGAGCTCCCCGTGGTAAATGCGGCCTCCTGCGACCATGTCCTACAGACGACTTTGCCTTTAGGATTTCCAGTGGTGCAGCAAATGTAATAAGTTCCAAGATCTGTTTTGATGGAGAAATGTAAGTTTGGACGTCTGTGAATATTAGTTGCAATGTTTTACACAGACAGTGTGCTTTAATAGGCTGCTTTTAATATTTGTTCCTATTGTTGTTACTTTGAATCTCTCTCTCTACAATTTACAATACATTTCTTTCAGGTTAGTAGGTGGAATGATGACGTTTTGGGGACCAGGAATTACCATCGCTGTTATCAATGGTATGTCAATCTACAACTACAGTAAACTGTTTATCTGGGCTTAATTGAAGCCAAATATTTTATGCACATATTTCATTCAGAGCACACGAAGTATGATCAATATCAGACAACACAGCTGAGGAGTTAAAAACCCCTTTTTTGAGAAAAAAAACTTGCGTCCTTTCTGTTTTCACCTCTGTGTTTGTGTATATTTTTTAGGCCAAACTGGGAAACTTATCGTTGCTGACTTTTTTGACATGTGGAGTGGAGGTATTTTACTTTTTTTTCCATTGAGGCAGTTAGAAACATTCAAATCAATGCTTTGTTTTGTAAACTCTATAATAATTTGTACAATGTCACAATTTATTTTATCTAGAGTCCAATACTGCAGTGGAATTGGAAATTGGAAACCGCTGTACTACTGTGTAATGAAAGTAGTGTTGAAATGTTGATCATAGGTTATGATTTAATGATACATGGCTTTCTTACTCTCTTAAAATTCCAATTTCACAGATGTTAATTTACTGATAAATTTTCTGCAGTCAATTGAGAGTGGCTCAATTGTGCTGGTGGCGTCCAGTGACGATCCAGCAACAAGGTGCGGTGTTAGCAGATCTGACATTTCTTCAGTCTTCATAGTCACTTTTTTATTATGACAAGAATAAATCACAACTGCTTGTTCATCCACAGGCTTAACAAAGAAGCAAGGGCTCTTTTCCAACAGCTTGGCAGTTCACGTATTTCAACTCTGGGGTTCAGAGATAGCTGGGCCTTTGTGGGAGGAAAAGGGATCAAGAACTTAAAGCCAATGGAGAAGGTAAAGTTGTTATGCCTCTGATGTCATCTCGTTCACTCACTGTTGTGCTCATTGTAGTGAGTACACCCTCACATTTTTGTAAATATCTTTTCATGGGACAACACTGAAGATATGACACTGATACAATGTAAAGTCGTCATTGTACAGCTTCTATAACAGTGTAGCTTTGTTGTCCTTGCAATATAACTCAACTCCCAGTCATTAATGTCTAAACCACTGACAAAAATGAGTGCACTTCTAAGTGAAAATGTCCAAAAGTGTCCATATTTTGTGTGGCCACCGTTATCTTCCAGCACTTCCTTAACTCTGTTGTGCATGGAGTTCACTAGAGCTTCACATGTTGCCACTGGAATCCTCTTCCACTCCTCCATGATGACATCACAGAGCTGGTGGATGTTAGAGACCTGGCGCTCCTCAAACTTCAGACAGTAAATTTACACTGTTATACAAGCTGTACATTGACGACTTTACACTGTATCAAAGTGTCATATCTAAAATGCGCCGGACTTAAGTTGCAGAAGTTGCCCATCCCTGTTCTAGCCATTGCGTTTGTGCAGCTCCATGCTTTCCTGTTCTACTGACATTTTTTTTGCTGTTTGAGCTCTAACCTGCATCAACAACAGGTGCAAATTACATTTATGTAATTTCCTCACTGTAATGCGTTTCCACATACATATGGAGATGTATTGATATGTATGGAATCTGTTTTTCTCTCTCTTCTAGCACATAAAGAATGACAAGTTGGTCAACAAATATGATAACTGGCCAGAAATGATAGAAATGGAGGGTTGTATACCACGCAGCCTCTTGGACTGAACTTGACCAAGACAGAATCAAACCCCAATTTCCTGCACAAAACTGTGAAGCCAGTGTTTTCTGTTTGTACAGTCAGTAGTTCACACTTGGGTAATGTGACCGGATGTTTTTTTTTCCCCAAAATGTTCTCTTCTAAATGATATCAGATGTCCAGGGTTTATCTTTGCTTTCATGTTGACAGTTCTCGTTTGATCCTTCTCCACCCTCCTACCTCAGGTACTTAAAAAAATCACCATTTAGGAGTATTCTGTGATGTAATTAGGGGTGCCAATGACTGCAGAGCTGACTGTGTCTACGTAAACTTTACTCTTTACTCCTGTGTTCTCCTGGAATTACTGTAACTTGAAAGATGAGATTGTCTTGCCTGACAAGGAATGTTAGTGGAGTATGTACAATGTGTGGGTTGTGTAATTATGAAACTGCAACACTTCACTTATGTATTTAAACTCTGCAGCTGCAAGCCGTTGTACTAAGACTGTAATAAATAAAGTAATTGTCTTGTTCTTTTGTTTCTTTTATATCTGTAATGAAATAACTTAATTTAAACCCCACAACGACACGGTTGTGAAAAAAGGTAATAAAAACTTATGCGTAAACTTTGCGCATTTATGATCACAACACGAGAGTAGATGCGTCCCGCCTACGCAGACTGGAAGCGAAAATCCCAGAATGCAAAGCGAGAAGTCATGGACCAAAATGGTGAGCAACAAGCTAGCATATAAAACTATTTATATATTTTAATCTCTTGCACGTTTAAAATGAGTCCGATGCTCGTATTTCAGTTAGCAACTCACCTCTGAAAATATTAGCCTGTAGTTGTTAGAAATGGTGGACGCATGTTTGTTTTTCTCCGAGATTTCCGGCGCCTCACACATCCTGCTAGCCGGGAAGCTAACGGGGATATGCTGTTTTTGTTGTTGTTTTCGGGAAATAAATCAAAGCCGAGCTAATTATGCGTCTTGGCTGATACGGCCTGTGTACGTGGCCAACGATAGATGTGTAGTCTTGAGGATGGGACGCTTCCAATATCCCCGTTCACTGACAGTGAGGCGAACTTAGCCTTTCTCTGGTTAGTTCAGTTGCAGCGCTTCCCTTCTGTTAGCATAGCGCTGTCATCACCTGCTCCAGATAAGCGAGTAGGTGCTGACTTAATGGCCTTAATGTGAAATCATTACAGGTGCTTTAAATGACGGGTTATTTAATGCTTCCGTTCTAAAGGAGAAGTAATTTTTCAGTTACGAATGAATAAATATCATGGTCCTTTTTCATTCCCTTTTCTTTTTAGTTTTCTTTATAAATAATCATTTAGTTTTGCTTAATGATCAGCAAGGTGACTACTGCCGAGGTCATGCTTGACTTTTAATATATTGAGTTCTAGGTATACATTTATCCTATAACAAAGATGAAGCTCATATGTAATTATAGGTTTTAGAGGGCTAAGATTAGAGAGTCAATGATGTGTAAAAGATGCAGTAATTGGGACTACTTCTGGATCATAAAAATACCGCCTGCACGTATTTATAAGCTAAAAAAATAGATAAAATTAGAAAAATCAAAGTGCTTTAGCACCGCAACAACTAAACGTTCTGCTCTTCCAGTGCGCAATAAATACATGATTAAATATTGGTTTAAAATATACCGTAGGTTACATCAAAACACACCTATATTATTGTTCCAAGCAAATGTCTGCCAATGCCAATATATTTTCTGTCTTATTGTGCATCCCTGGTTATCATTATGTCTGCAAAACAAAAGTGAACATCCTCATATGAAATTAATTTCTTCATATGGTTGTTCCTTGAAAATGCAGTCATTTCCCAAGCAGTTTATCTGATGTGATCTCTTGGGACTGATGTGGAGCTAATACATGTTTCAGACAATGATCTTCAGGGAACTGATGGTTCAGGGACTCTTGGAGGTCCAGATGTTCGCAGAAGAATTCCCATCAAGTTACTGTCCAAACAGACTATAAGAAGCAAGCCGACTGCCCGGCCACAGCGGCCTAATACCAGACTGCCGGCTAATGGACAAAATGATGAAGGTGTGTACGTTATATACATATTGGCATGAATGGAGAGAAAATGGCTACAACATGCTCAGGTGGCTTCGGCATCTTTGATTGTAGGACAGTTTTGATTAGAAGGATTTGTTTTAATATTGAAAACAGATTTGAGGTTTGCTGTGACATGTCTAAATCCAAGATTTTGTATCTTTTATTGTTTTAGAGTCATTTAACTGTAAACAGGAGGAGAGATTTGAATGCAAATCAGGAGATGCTTATGGGAGCCAGCGGAGATTTCCTCATCCTTTATTCTGGGACTATAAGGTAATTACTGTCCCTTAGGATGCCATCACTACTACTAAAAGAGTGTACAGAGGCTTTCTCTTCATCAAGGATGTTCTTTACAGTTATTTTTAATAACTGAGCCCAATTTTGTTCTTCAGCTCAACTTAGTTGGGGAGAAAGATGACACACCAGTTCATTTCTGCGACAAGTGTGGACTGCCCGTTAATATATATGGCCGAATGGTAGGAAATAAAACACAATTTCTATGACTTGGCTTTGTGTTTCATTATGCAGACATAAGTGTTGATGTTTACTTGGTCAGATTTGGATTTTTAATGAGGAAAAGTTCAGATTTTAAAGGAATAGTTATGATAAATATGAAAACAAATTGTGTAGTGTTTGGTTTTCTCACCTAAATATTTTTTAACTGTACTATGTTTACACAGATTCCCTGTAAGCATGTGTTCTGCTATGACTGTGCGGTGCTGTATGAGAAGAAAAATGATAAGATGTGCCCAGGGTAAGTCTTTTACTGTTTTACTTGTTTTATATAATCTGCACCTGATGTAGCATGTTGCTTTGTAGTAACATGTCACTGCTAAGCATTGAGCGGTTATGTTTAGGCCTTTTCAAAATTCAATGTTATATTTTATATATGGCTTTATATATATATTGCATAAAATATTGATTCAAAGTATAATTTGTGTATAGTGTGAGCTGTATCAGAATCAGAAAAACTTTATTGTCCCTAAGGAAATTGCTTATGTAGCGACTGCAACATAGAGACAGTGACTAAATAAAATAAACATACATCTTATACTAATAAAAATACAAAGGTAATAAATATAAAAGTACTAAAGATACACGGTAAAAATTACAAAAGTCATAAAAAGTACAATGGTAACAAAAAAACTACAAATGTAAAGTGTGATTTTTAAATGAAAATCAGTAAAATAAGATAAATAGCATAAATTATATTAAAAAAGCAGTAAATTGCAGTGATGTACTCATACTGTATATTGCACTTTGAGGTTGGTGATGTGCAGCATGTAATAATGTAATATTGTAATGTTTTAATGCTGTAATGACTGACTGTGCACTGGCTCCACTTCCTATACTAAATCCTAAGTTCAGTTTGTCCCTGTACAGCTGCACAGACCCGGTCCAGCGCATCGAGCAGTGCCAGCGCGGCTCCCTCTTCATGTGCAGCATTGTGCAGGGCTGTAAGCGCACCTACCTCTCTCAGCGGGACCTGCAGGCTCACATCAACCACCGCCACATGAGAGCAAGCAAGCCAGGAGGCTCACGGCCCGAACCTGCTCACTCGGTCGCTGCTCCGGCTTCGGACCCGCCAGACCGCTTCCGCTTACCACCACCTCCTCACCTGCCCAAGGCCCACCCTCTGATCCCTCCCCCACTGCAGGGCCACGACCCGTACGGCCAGCCACCCCCGGCCTCGCCCTCCGCGTCCGACCTGGGGCCGTCACCTAGGGGTCTTCCTCCAGAGACCTTCCGTATAGCAACAGTGACGACGCGCAAGCACAGCAATCTCATCACTGTGCCCATCCAGGACGACAACTCTCCACGTGAGCCCCTCCCACAAACTCCCCCCGGACCACCCCCACTCCATCACCCCGGGGACTACCCAGGTCAGTCTGTGGTGACCCACCCTCACCACATCATGCCCCCACCTCAGCAGCAGCATTATGGTCCACCTCCACCACCCCCTCCCCCTCTAAGCCACCCTATGCAGCATCCTACCCAGGCTTCCGCTGCTCCACACATGGTCTACAACCAGGCACCTCCGATGTCCGCCGCCCCACCTCCAATCACCCCTCCACCCGGCCACATCATCAACCAGATGCCTCCATTCATGAACCACCCTCTTTCTGGGCCGCTCCCCCAGCATGGCGGACCACCTGTCAATGCCCCACCTCCTCACCACTACAACCCTAACTCCATGCCACAGGACCAGGGCACCCTCAGCCCACCGTTCAGCCAACCTGGGGGCTTGAGCCCCGGATTGTGGCCTGCCCCCCGAGGCCCACACCCTCCACGCATGCAAGGGCCTCCACCTCAAGCCCAGATTCCTGGACCCCACCACCCAGAGCAGGGCCGCTACAGACCATACTACCAATAACACCCGGCCTGTGTCAGTTTTATCACACAGTTTGAACGTTGTAACCAAACTCGTTTTAGTTCAGTGGTGGAGCTGCGTGCGTCTGTGATGATGATGTGAGACGATTCACATGCTGATGTTTGTGTGAGCATACCATGCTGCTTACTGTGTGTTTCCTTGTGTAACTGATGAGTAAGTAGTTGTAAGTGAGGAAAATAATGGTGCAGTGCAGTCAAATGTCATGTTTGCTGAAGTTAATGAGAACATATTTTGCTTGAACACTTTTCTTAACACATCATAGCATTTTAAACATTTTAAAGATTCTTGTACCCACTGACTGCAATAAACAACACTTGAACAGATGTTTTTCTCCTTGTTCTTTTAATTGTATAACGTTTGATTGGTGTTCCAACCTAGTGTCTGAACATTGCCACTACGTTGAACCAAAACCAATCTGAACTAAATGTGGTGTTTGTGTGGAAATGTTGATCTGTGTTGTGTTACTTTAAAACCTTTTCTGCCAGATAAGATTAGCATGACACCTTTGGTTTTAGTGTTTTATATTCCGTTTTATATTCCATATTACTACATATGTTTATGCATTTTAAAACAACGTTGGTTCAAGTCATGAAGGATCAGATTTAATGAGTTTATTGATATGAATTCGAGCCCTTAACACTTTTTAGGGGAAAAGACGTTCCTCGTTCCCTTCTGGGTGTTCATTACGTGGTGTGTCCACAAGGGGGCGATGCTCGCAACATAATTATGTCCGTATTAAATCATTAGCTTTTCAGTTTATATGATCAGTTCTTCCTCAGCTTTTATTAATTTCATCATCGTCATTTAGTCTCTGAAAGGAAGTTTGGAGGTAAGTGACACTGCAGTAGTAATGTTGAAAAAACGAGTTTTGAAAGTGACCATAGTATTTGAAATACTAAATGACTCGCTTAGTATTTAGAATTATATTAACATTAATTAACATTATAATGGTTATTATTTATAAAAGTGATATTAAATTCTATTTATTGCACATACACTTGTGCGATATGTGAAGGCGGCACGAGGCTTCATCTGAACGAGCACGGGGCAGACCGGGAGCAGGTCCATGCAGATTCCTCCTGGAGGAGGAGTGAAGCGGAGCCACTGAGAGGAGCTGCTGGAGGAGCCATGCCGTGGTCCACGAGCTCCTGGGGGACACTTGTTCCTGGAATGTGACCATTTCTCGCTTGAAATGGACCGTGTGGATAGATCGTGGAGCAGGTGAGACGTGATGAGCCATGGAATCACCAGCGAAGTGGATCTGGTTCGGAGCGCTCCTTCAACTTCCATTGTCTGGATGCTTGGATCTTCACGTTCCGGAGAGTCTTCAGCCTGGAGCAGCGCTGCTGAACGTCTCTCTTGGACCAGGATGGATTTACAGAATAGATCGGACACTCACGGCCAGGTCGATCGGACGCGTGGTGAAGGTCGGTAGAACTGACGGAGTTGTGTGTCTCGCGCGGAAAGTTGAGTGCGCGCGCTTCCCGAGGCGCCCCGTGCCGCTGTGCGTGAGAATAACTTCACCTTTGTCCGGGAACGTTGTGCTGCTTCACTTTAACACGTTTGTTCACGGACACAACTGCTTCATCAAATACAAGAGGAAAAACCCACAACTGCTCGATGCTCATGTTCACTTCCATTCGGGATACGGGACGTGTTTGGACTCGGACGCGTTGCCTAGAACTTTATATGAGCGTTTACCATCATTTACACAGCAATCAGTACTGATCCGGACCACGTGCCAGGAGAACCAGGCCAAATCTGCCAATATGGTCTCCGGTTCTGAACCCTGTTTGCCTCTTCAGGCCAGTTTCCTCTGTAGGTGTCCTACCTTTCAACGCAAGGTGCTGTTTGTGCAAGTGCAATTACATTTTAGCCCTAAAAGCAGCCAGGGTTTGGCTTTAAGCGCTGACCAGTGGGTTAAACGCCTAAAAAGGAATGCCAATTCAGCCCCCCAGTTCCAGCTGCCCAACTACCAGGTTTCTGTGCCCGAGAACGAGCCCTCCAGGACCCGGGTGATCACCCTGAAAGCGTTTGACCCTGACGATGGCGATGCAGGTATTGTAGAATATGACCTGGAGGCTCTGTTTGACAGTCGATCTAATGACTACTTTCAAATAAACCCAGAAACAGGCGGCATTACCACCCTGCAGCCTCTGGACCGGGAGCTGAAAGACACCCATGTGTTTAAAGTCACAGCCACAGACAAGGGGTCTCCAAAAAGGTCTGCAGCTGCGTACCTCACCATCACGGTCAGTGACACCAACGACCACGGGCCTGTGTTTGAGCAGACAGAGTACAGGGTCAGTATCCGTGAAAATGTGGAGGTGGGCTTCGAAGTGATGACCATCCGGGCCACCGACGGAGACGCCCCATCCAACGCCAATATGATCTACAAGATTGTGAACGAGGTTGAGGCGAATTCCGGGTTCGAGATCGATCCAAGGAACGGCCTGGTTAGAATCAAAGGTCGTCCAGACAGAGAGGTCCAGTCCCAGTACAGACTGATAGTGGAGGCTAATGACCAAGGCAAAGAGCCTGGTCCACGCAGCGCCACGGCAACCGTGCACATCACAGTCGAGGACGAGAACGACAACTACCCTCAGTTCAGTCAGAAAAGATACATGGTCCAGGTTCTAGAGAATGTAGCGGTCAATTCGGAAGTGGCGCAGGTGAAGGCCACTGACAAAGATGCTGGGAATAATGCCAAGGTGCACTATAGCATCATTAGTGGAAATGTGAAAGGTCAGTTTTATATTCACTCACCCACTGGCGTCATTGACATCATCAACCCTCTGGATTACGAGATGATCAGGGAGTATAATCTGCGGATAAAAGCCCAAGATGGTGGACGGCCTCCTCTCATTAACGGGACGGGTTTGGTTGTGGTACAGGTGGTGGATGTGAATGATAACGCCCCAATGTTTGTCAGCACACCTTTTCAGGCCTCTGTGCTGGAGAATGTTCCTATTGGTCACTCGGTCATTCACATCCAAGCAATTGATGCAGATTCGGGGGACAATGCTCTTTTAGAGTACAGGCTCACGGACACAGCACCTGGCTTTCCTTTCGTCATCAATAACAGCACAGGGTGGATTACCGTCAGCCTGGAGCTGGACCGAGAGACCACAGAGTTTTACACGTTTGGTGTGGAGGCGAGGGACCATGGGGTTCCTGTGATGTCATCCTCATCAAGCGTGAGCGTGACGGTGTTGGACGTCAATGACAACGTCCCCACCTTTACCCAGAAAACGTACAACCTGAAGATCAACGAGGATGCCACAGTGGGAGCCAGTGTGCTCACCGTCACAGCTGTGGATCGGGATGTGAACAGTGTGGTGACCTACCAGATCAGCAGTGGGAACACCCGGAATAGATTTGCCATCACCAGCCAGAGTGGTGGCGGCCTCATTACTCTAGCCTTGCCCCTGGACTACAAACAGGAGCGCCAGTACGTCCTCACAGTGATGGCCTCAGATGGCACACGTTTTGACACCGCGCAGATCTTCATCAATGTAACTGATACCAACACCCATCGACCAGTGTTCCAGAGTGCCAACTATCAGGTGTTGGTGAGTGAGGACAAGCCTGTGGGCTCCACTGTTGTGGTGATCAGTGCTACAGATGAAGACACAGGCGAGAATGCCCGCATCACCTACGTGATGGAGGATAACGTACCCCAGTTCAAGATCCACCCTGACACGGGCGCCATCACCACTCAGATTGAAATTGACTACGAAGACCAAGCCTCCTACACATTAGCTATTATTGCACGTGACAATGGTATCCCTCAGAAATCTGACACCACCTACGTGGAGATTATAGTCCTCGATGCCAATGACAACGCGCCCCAGTTTGTCAGGGACATCTACCAAGGCACCGTGTTTGAGGACGCACCTGTGTACACGAGCGTGCTTCAGGTGTCCGCCTCAGACAGAGATTCAGGGCCCAACAGCAGGGTGAGCTACACTTTTCAGGGGGGGGATGATGGAGAAGGGGATTTCTTCATTGAGCCATACTCAGGGATAATCAGAACAGCCAGGAAGTTGGACAGGGAGAACGTGGCCACTTACAGCCTCAAGGCTTTTGCGGTGGACAAAGGTGTTCCCCCTCTGAAAGCTGCAGTGGACGTTCAAGTGACAGTGCTAGACATTAATGACAACGCCCCTGTGTTTGAAAAGGATGAACTGTACATCTACGTGGAGGAGAACAGTGCTGTGGGCTCTACTCTGGCTCGGGTCAGTGCCACGGATCCTGATGAAGGAACCAACGCACAGATCTTATACCAGATTGTGGAGGGTAATGTTCCTGAGGTCTTCCAACTGGACATTTTTAGTGGAGATCTGATTGCCCTTACCGACCTGGACTATGAGGCCAAGATGGAGTACCTGATTGTAGTCCAGGCCACCTCTGCCCCTCTGGTCAGTCGGGCCATCGTACATATTCGTCTTGTGGATGTCAACGACAACTACCCTGTTCTGCAGGATTTTGAGATCATTTTTAACAACTATGTCACTAATAAGTCCAACAGTTTCCCAGCAGGTGCCATTGGCAAGGTGCCTGCTGAAGACCCGGATGTGTCTGATAAGCTCCTCTACAAATTTGTGGAGGGGAATGAGTTGAGCTTGCTGATTCTGAACCAAGACACAGGAGAGCTGAAGCTCAGTAAGGACCTGGACAACAACAGACCTCTGGAAGCCACCATGAGAGTGACAGTATCAGGTATGATTACTGCTTTTAGTTGCCCTACAATGTATATGATAGTAGATAAAGACTCTAGAGCATCTTTTCAGGTGTAAGTGAACTAGTATCAGTCATAGCACATCCACTTTCAGCTTATTACACTCTGGGTGGTGGCAATTATTTCTTCAGCTGAGCTGGATATGTCAATAAGAGCAGTGAGTTTTGTGAAATCTGTATGTTTAACATGCTCTGTCTATTTCCCACTGTCCTGTATTGACCTCTTATTTTACCCTTACACAATTGCCTGGGGCACTAAAAGTTTTATATTTATTATTTATTTCTATAAAAATATTACAAGATGTTTATTCCATAGCCCTAGTGAAGGAGTCTTCTTAAAAGACTGTATTTCTCCTTTCATGTTGTAAACCGTGGTTGCTTTGACACACTGTTAAACCTGTAGCACTGAAAACACATTTCTGTTTAATTCATTTTTAATAATAAGGCCTATCACTCAGTAAGCATAAATTATTATTTATAATAATATAATTATCTCCTACCACAAACATGTGAAAATATATGAAGAGTTGCACTACAGACCACATATAAGAATGTTTTATATACATTGGAGTGGGATTTAGATATAGCAATGCTGTATTATGATCAGGAGTAGTAGTGCATGTGGATGTTGAGATCTGATGGCCAATATTTTTTATGTATATACTCATGATTATACATAAACACAAGTAATATAGAGACATTTTGACTGAATCTTACTGAATTAGCATTATGGAGTTTTAGCAGAGCATTAAATAAATCATCAAATATCAATTTAAAAATATTGGCCAAACCTAAAGCAAAAATTGTAGACTTAATATCTGTTCTAAAATATGATCGAGATATTGGGCATCCATAATTTAAAAAAGGTTTATCAGAAATATGCAGAAAATGCATATCCTATTATATGCCAACTGTTATTCTTTTTAGTAACAGTGGTCCAAGTTAATCTTCTGCATTGTTTTATTTATAGGCCCTGGTTTGGAAGTAAGGTGAAACTGTCCACCATCCTTTCTTTCATACCCATGAGTAAAAGGGAAAATAGCATTGAAATGGATATATATTGTATATTTTAGGTCATGGAGAAGTACTTTTTTATAGAGAAGCGTGATGACTTTTAGCTGTTTTCAGTACTAAACAGAACCAGGTGGGTTTTTTTGGTCCCGCAGCTACATATGCACAATTATGGCAAAATGTAAGCAATTATCTCAATATTTTAACTTGGAAGTTGTTATTCTGCCGCTGACAATAAGTCAAGGCCTTTAAACGTTGTGCTGCTCTTTGGCAGTCCATTAGTGCAGACCTCTGGCTGCTCAGTGGAGCTCTGTATAGCCATGTGGTTTCCATTAGATCCATAAGCTTTGCTGGTTCTGCGTGTCTTGGTTGCGCTGCCACCTTTAATTTGATCTGAAGATATTAGCGGTGGCATGTGCCATTGCTTAGTGCACACGGACAAACAAGCTTCCTGGAGAACACCTGGAGAGAGAACACAAACAGCCCTCCAATGTTTGGCGCCACCATGCAGCTCAGACCTCTATGTGAAGTGTCACAAATAAAACTCAGATTAAGAGGCTGGATGCTGTTCTCTGGAGTCGCCTACTTGCAGGAATGTAATTTGTTTGTGTATCATGAGCAATCTAGATACATATGGGCTTCGTATATAAAATTATTAAACTAGTAATAACTGAATTTCCATTGTGCTTATGGATATTACAGGTGTTTTTCACTGGACACTTAGCTCAGGGCTTCAGAATGAAAAGATGAACTGAATTCAGAACTGATGATTCTTATTTCTGTTCAGCTTTTGGTAAAGAGAATAACATTTGCAAAATGAATCCGGTCATATGAAACATCTGAGCTGGGTGGTAGACCAGCATGTACTGGGCTGGCGCATCATATATATGTCATACTGTTGTAATACAGTCATCAAAAAATGTTAACTGACCATTTGGTGACATGTTAGGAGATAATATTGGTCTCTGATTCATACCTTTTCCTTTTTAGAACATGAATCATTTCAAATACACTGTACTGGGATCTGTTGTGACTTGGTATCAGTATTGGAGGACAAAAAATCAGAAATCAATCCAAAATCAGCACTTACCCTCATAGAATGCAGGCCTTGTTATTCTGATGTAGGGTTGAATGATTCAGGGGAAAAAGTGTAATTTTTAATTGATCTTTTGAGTGCTGTATGTAATTTCAGATTAGCATTAATAAATTCACCCATTTATTAAACTTGCCAATAATGGACAATTTAGGATATAATTAAAATTGCAGCCCTAGCAATGTGAAAATTGCTCTCTTTCAAGTTGCAAATCAAGATTCAAGATTCAAAGTGTTTATTGTCTTATGTACAGTTAGAAAGCATGTTTCCGTGCATCTTTGCTGTCCGCAGAATGCCAGTTTAGAGTATTAAGAATATTTAAAAAGTGACGAAGGCACAAAAGCAAAACAGGCTATTTACAAGACAAGACATTGTTGTGCATATTGTGCAATTGGGTTAAAGTATGTACAATGGACAAATGGTACAATGAGCAATGATCACATGTGCAAAGATGCTAAAGATGCTAAAAATGCTAAAGATGCTAAAGATGCTAAAGCTATTTTGATATTAATGATTGATTGTTCAGCTCTGGGCAGCAGAGTAGTGCAGTGGTTAGTACTGTCACAACAAGAAGGTCCCAAGGTTGGCCAGGTGTGTTACTGTGTGGAGTTTTCAAGCTCCCCATGTTAGTGTGGGTTTCCTCCTGGTGCTCTGGTTTCTTCCCAATGTCCAAAGCCAGGCTACTCTAAATGACCTGTGTGTGTGTGAATGGTTGTGTCCCTGTGATGAGCTGGCCTCCTGTCCAGGGTTTACTCTGCCTTGGGCCCATAGTCTGCTGGGATTGGCTCCACAACCTGAACTGGAAAAGCAGTTTGGAGAATAAATGAATGTTTGACTCTATACTGTTGTGAAATGTCAGCTCACTACATAGAGAGACTCGTGATCTGAAAATCTCTGTGCACACAGAATCTCCCAGGGCCTGTTCAAGTGCTCTCTCTCTTTTTAAGGAGCATGTTCATTTCTTTTTCTGTGGACCCACACTTTTATGCTGTTTAATGGAATTGTTTGTTCATCAAGCAGCTTTCCTCCTGGTAACTTCTTTTAATACAAGACTGATTGTGTGACCAGCGAAGGTTGGTTGCTTAGATAGTTTCCCATTTTCTCAAGGAGTGAAAACATCCAAAGGACATTGTAATGTTAATCCCTCAGCTCAGTTCCCTGAAAGTTCTGAAGCCAGTCAGCCGTTACTGTTCAGGCTTTCGTTTTTGTTCATGTCTAGCTTAGAGGGCACGAGGAGAACTTTTACCGTGAGGAGAAAGGGCCAAGAGAAGGACATGAGGAGAGTGGGTGGTGCTGATCAGTGAGCTGCTCTGGATGCAGATGAGTTGGTGCTGTGATCGCTCACCTGGTGTGAGTTTGACTTCCCTAGGGCTCTTCTTCTTCTTCTGCGGTTTACCATGGTGGGCTGGTGGCCCTCATGAACAAAAGATGAGTAGAAATTTCAAGAGTGCCATGAATCTCAAGCTTAAGTTAGCAGTGACTTTAACAAAAGCAGTGTAATTCATTATGAATTGTTTCTTAATGAGAAAGTCTGTTGAAAAAGCAGATTGTGAGTATTTAGTTCATTCACATCTGAATTTTTAATTCAGTAATAATTACTAGTCATAAAAAATGATTTTTTTTAAACATACATCAGTTTTAAAGCTGCAGTAATGTGATAAAATACAATTATGAATGTCGCTGCATAAAACTACACAAACATCATGTAAAAATGGGGAAATCTACATGAAAGTGTAGAATATTGGCTCTTTAAGACAAATCATCCATTAATCTACTAAAAATAATGCTTGGTTGAAAGCTCACAAGAGCACACGTACATAGTTGCTAGTGCAGTGCTGTTAACAGAGACTATTTCCATTTATTTCACATCACTTGTCAAATATCCTCTCCCACTTCAGAAGTTGGTTGAATTCCAGACGTGCCAGTGAAGAGGGATGACTTCATAAAGCTTATCTGAGGTTCTCCTGGATTTCTGGGCTATAATTAATAACTGATTCTGAGCATTACTGGAAAGAAAAAACATCTGCGCTTCATTTTTTAGCTGAAGTTTTGACTTTGTTTTGGAGATAGTTCGCCTCGGACGAGACCCAACCTTTTCATCTTTGTTTGGAGGATGTTTGATGTATTTCATTGATGTGTTCTTTTTAAGTGAAGTAGGCAGATTTTAGCTGCTCAGTCAGTTGCTGATCCAAAGCATGTGTCTTCAGGTTTGTGTATGAACACTGTATTTCAACTTCAGTTCATATTGCAGATTATCTAATGATTATTCTGGTCTTCAATTGCAGTTACAAGTTCTTAACAAGCTATGTGGTTACATTACTCACCTCAAAAACTATTAGTGATTAGATATTTCTGATCAGTGCCTTCTATGAACTGTTTATTAACTACTAACACTATGTGTAAGTGAGAATGAGGTTGATTAGCCAGACATGCAATATTCGATCAACACAAACACTGTGGTATTTTGTCAATATAATGATAAACGTGAATCCACTTTATTAGCAGTGTCCTCCTTAAATGCCCCACCATTGAGAGTAGCGTCCTCCTCTGCCCCTCATGCGCTCTGGTCGCTATGGTAACATGTAAACGTTCCTTTCAAAATAAGTTATCAGTGCTGTTGTGGTGATCTCAGGGTTTTCTGCCATAACTTTCATCCAGAATACAGGCAAAGTTGAGTCTCTAACACACTTAGATGCTACAGATTGAGATTGTATAATAAAAAAAAAAATTGCACAGCTCGGTACCGGCCGGCGGACCGGTTTGAAATGCTCCACGGCCCGGTAGCGGTCTGCGGCCCGGTGGTTGGGGACCACTATCCTAAACCACATCAACGAGTCTGTGGCATTTTAATAAGAGCTGGATACAGTTTAAGTCGGTTGCCAGAAGTTTTAGTAATATGTTTACAGAAACATTTTTGGAAACCACTGTCACAGCTCAATATATCACAGCTCAAGTTCTAAACTAAAGAAGCAGAAAAGGGACTTAAAGCAAGTCATGGTCGATCAACTATATATAGGAAAAGTTTAAAATAGTGTGAGTCTGATTTTGAATTTTCGCTGGACCATTTCCATGTTCAAAGTTGGTCCTGGAGGGCCGGTCTCCGGTACAGTTTGGTAGTTCCTTTGCTCAAGCACACTCACTACAACTGGCAATGAACAGGTCAGTTTTACCCAGGTGTGTTTGATCAGGGAACTGAAACTGTGCTGACCACTGGCCCTCCAGGACCGGAGCTGGACACCCATGCCATAACTTACTTTAGGCCAGGGGTGCTCACACTTTTTTGGCTTGCGAGCTACTTTTAAATTGACCAAGTCAAAAAGATCTACCAACAATAAAA
>JBBIGC010000033.1:9329877-9345814 GCA_037576955.1 Lepidarchus adonis
TCTCTCTCTCTCTCTCTCTCTCTCTCTCTCTCTCTCTCTCTCTCTCTCTTTCTCTCTCTCTCTCTCTCGCTCTCTCTTTCTCTTTCTCTTTCTCTCTCTGTTTGGTAATTGCTCCTCACCACTGTTTCACTGACTTAATCCAATTAGACGGCGCGCTGCCAAGGCCACAGTTCCATAGTGTGGTAAACAGACACCTCATGCTGTGTTTGAGTGATTAGAAACAAACACAGCCTGTTATCTCCACCCAAACAAAACCCTCTTAGCCAGAGCTGTTACACCCGGAGATGTCTCTGGGATTTTCCTGGTGGGATTTAGATCGTTATCAAAAAGATTTTACTCTCATGATTTTGAAATGATTCCCATCAGTGAAATAAACTCTGAAAACTACACAAAACCTCACCATTTCCATGTTTTTTCTACTAGCCCAACATTGGACGTCTTGGTCTGCCTCATGGTCCATCAGAGGAGAAGGTCGCTGTGGTCGCTGTAGATGACTGTGATGTTGCCATGGCTGTGCGCTTTGGTGGTCAGATTGGAAACTACACCTGTGCTGCTCAGGGAACCCAAACAGGCAAGAAGAAGTGAGTGTGACTGTTGGGTTCTCTCTTATTGTGTATATTTCCTTCTCAGTTTAAACTATAGTTCAATAAAAGAACAAATTTACTTTATTTACTACTGCTAACAATGTTAGATGTGTGATAAACTACTAGTGAAGAAATAGATTTAATTCTGGAGCATCACTTTGGCCAGGCATCAGTGATTTGACAAATCATTCAGTCATAAATGAGTCAATGTTTATGGTTATTGGTTTGACTGAGATACGGGTCGATTTTAGGCATTTATGCTGTAATAAAAAGAGGGGGAATTCAATACATGTATATCAAGAATATATTAGGGGTAAAGATTCAAGATTCAAGAGAGTTTTATTGTCAAAACAACAGTATACACAGTACACAGTGTATTAAAATGCCATTTCACACAGCCCCCCACCTTGGTGCATTCGTAAAGAAAAGTGTTATATAAAAATATATGAAATATGTACAAATATACAAGGAGGTACACTTAAATATGGCGGATTTAACAGTAAGAGTCTGTGCCAAATTTCTGACCAATCAACCAACACAGAAATATTGAAATGTTGTACTTTAGCCCTTGTAGTGAAAAAACAACTGAAACAAATAAAAAACGTACAAGGTCACAAAAACCAAACTGTGAACGTTAGCCAAAGAAATGATATAAACAACCATAGTTTAAGTCAAGTCAAGTCAAGTCCAGTCCAGTCCAGTGCAGTCCAGGTCCCCTAATGAAGGAAAAACTCCCTAAGATGGAGGAAGAAGCATTGACAGGTCAGAAACCTCAGAATTGGAACAGTTAACAACAACAACCAAGGAAAATGAAACAATCTCAGTTCTAGTAGTGGCAGTTAGACACTTCACATAAGCATTCACATATTAAGAGTGAAGTACAGGGAGATGGCCCATGGTACTGTAGTCCGGTACAGACGAAGGGAGGCTCCAATGATGGGTGGTATGACAATAACAATTCCCAGTGTGCCACCCCATTCTATAAGCCACAGAAAATGCACATTTATGTTTTAAAACTCTGCCCATTACCCACAGCATTACTGAATTTACACATCTGAAGTAAAAAACATCTCATTTGCACCTCTATACCGGTAGTGACATTATACTGCAGTTGAGCGTGACCAGTTAAATTGCTAAACTTTTGAACTTACTAATATCAGGCCGTAACGCAAGAACTACGCTGCAAAATTTAAGCTCAAAGTAGCGTCTGTAATACCCGAGACGGAATCGTGTCCAACATCAGCGACAGCAAACCAGCACAAACCGAGTTGTTTGGCAATACTGACATTTATGCATTTGATTTTGAATAATTTGAAGAAAGGTAACTCTAATAATTTTTGCATTTCAGTGTTGCTAATTTTAATACTCGTAGTATAAACCATGTTAAAGGCTGAATTGTATGTGTTTGTATTGGCAACAGTATGTCGAAGCATTAAACACCAAACATGTCTTAGCTTAACTCTTTGAGATAGCGGGAACATTATTCACAAAAAAATGCCTTAAACAAAGGGTGAAATTCTTGACGGATAGTGTTTTTCTTCATCTTTCTTTTCTTCTGTCCCTCTATTAAGTGCACTTACATGTCAGCCCTACCCTTCTTCCTTTCTACACTCCCAGACAGATGAGGTCATGTTGTCTCTCTCAGGCTCTGTAGTCTGATATTCGGTCTGATCAAGGTAGTGTGTGCAACAAGGCCAAGACATGAGAGCTGGCATGCTAACTGCACACTGGTGTTGAATAGCTCATCATTACAGGAGATTACAGCTCATTCCCCTGTTCTCCTTTCACTCACAGCTTTCTTTCTCCTCTAATCTTTACGGATCTACGCTCACTCTTATGCCAATCCTGTCTTATAGACTTCATAGCGGAAACATGTTCTGATTCACCATTAATTGTTTCTCTGTTTGATTTAGAGATCACAACACTTAAACACTTCAGATGAGCTATGAGTTAAAGCTTTGAAACTGAAAAAAAAAAATTATGGAAACATAAATACTCTGGAATGACTGCTAACCCACTTTCACCTCAGTAAAGCATATGATGCTACAAGTAGTGTTCACATGAAATTTACTGTACTATTCATTAGTTATGTACTGATTCATACTGTAAATATACCATATTTCCAGGCTGACATACCACAGTGAAGCAATCATGCATCAGAGTTTTTCACAATCTTAAATCTAAATGATTTACATCATATTATTTCATATAATATTAAAATAAATATATAAAAATGATCTTTTAAATAACACATTTTGGAGGCTACCTACACAGGGACTTCACTATACACTCATAAACCCAGTATTGCATAAAGTAAAGTAATTGACACTGGCAAAGCTACTGAGATTTGTCCAATTACTTAATTTGTAATAAATCATATTTCTTTAGTAAATGAACTTATAACACACAGGCTGAGTTAGGAGAACCATAAATCAGTTCTTTGGAAGATGCTGAAGCCCTTGAACTAAAGTGATCTTTTTATGTTTTCTCATATATTTGAATAGACATGTTTCCACCTTATTTGTGAGTAAAAGCAGAATGATCTTAGTTAAAATATTACTCCAGTTAAAGTTTAATTTACCCGCATGCATTTATACAAAGGCACAGAATTATTGTCTTTTAAATGTACATATGTACATATGTACAGAAATAAATGTGTATAATATTTGTTAACATAACGATTGTTACAACCCTATAATTTTGCTCAAGAACTTCACATATAAAAAAATATATTGAAATACATTGTAACCTTGTACTTCAACATAGTTAGAAATATATAGAAGTGTTAGATTGTGTTCTTAACTAGTCATTTGCTTTTTAAGTTCCATTACTTCTCAGGGATGATTTATAACCACACTAAAAATTGAACAAATGTCTGCCAATACAGTGTCATTTACTTCATTACACATCTTATGCTTTTTAACACTGTTTCAGAAATCACCACCATTGAAGAATATGAATGGATTAAACATAAATAGAAGTATATATATTTTAAATGACTGTCAAAACAAAATCATTATTGAAGTGTGTGATGCTTCACATATTGTATACATAAAATTCACTGTGCTGTTATTGCTGGCATAAGTTATTCCTAAATTCATAAAAAATATGTTATTCAATAATAATACATTATGAAGTCCCTATGTATGGAGCCTGAAAATTAAATATTAACCAGCTTTTACCAGTGTAGAAGAGTATCAGATATAGATTAGTCACAATATCCAATTCATTTGGTAAGTTTAGTGTCCAGTCCAGTATATATAGTGGTGGAATTTATGATTGCTAATTAGCCCAGTGACAAAGAAGTGAACAATCTTATAATTTTAATGGTAGGTTTATTATAACAGTGAGAGATATCAAATAGAAAATCAAGAAAATCACATTATATAAAATATATAAAGTAAATTGATTTGCATTTCATTCAGTGAAATGAGTATTTATTCTGCACTGCACTACTCTGGATTTTGGTTAAAAAGCTCAAAGTTTGTTCCATAGTAGAATCTAGAGGTACCACACCAATGTAGTATAGACTGCTGCATTACGTCATGTTATAAAGCTCGGTGAAATGTTTTCTGTTGTGTTATGCTGCTGGGCTATGATATACCTGAAGAGTTCCAGACAGCAGGGCACATTTTAATTGCATTGCTGAAAGCCATCCCTTTAGCCCTGAAATGTTTAATTCTTCTAAGCTGTTACCTCTTAACCTTCCTTTCTGAATTAGGCCTGAGGTTCATTTTTATATAGGATAATACTGCAAACAAAAAGAGTCTGTTTTTCTGGCACGTGATGGAAACTGAACGGCACACCTAAATTCTTAGCTTTTTTCCTTATACAATTGTGAGAAAGGTATTTAAAATCCTGTAAATCTCATAAGTACACATCATCTGCATTGCAATGGAGCTACAGTTTAAGGGTAATTGGGAGTTTGTGGCCTGAGGGATGTGTGTATGTGTGTGTACCTGCAGGTCTCTGGACCTCACAGGGCCTCTGCTCGTGGGTGGAGTTCCTGACCTGCCTGAGGATTTCCCAATAAGGAACCGTGACTTTGAAGGCTGCATAAGAAACCTCACTATCGATAGCAGGTCCATTGACATGTCCAGTTTCATTGCCAATAATGGGACGGCTGCAGGTCAGACAAACCGCTATTGAAGTCAACACCACATCTTTTTTTGCTCTCAGCTATTGTGAACTAGTCATCTTTAAAAAGCTAGCTAATCCACTCTCTTCCAGGCTGCCCGGCAAAGAGTGATTTCTGCAGCCGGAGTGTTTGTCACAACGGCGGGGTGTGTGTGAACAAGTGGAACACACATGTCTGTAACTGCCCGCTAGGCTACGGAGGAAAGAACTGTGAACAAGGTAGGAGAATCACTTAAAGCTAACATGTACAATCACAATCGACTGCTGCAAATGAGATAACGACGCAGTTGCACATAAATGCAGATTTAATACTGTTCATACTAGTAGGCCGCAAATATGGCAAAGTTTGGACACATAATGAACAGCACAAATGCTTAGCACTGATATGTTGTTAGCGACAGTTAGCTAGTACACATGCACCAACATGGACACGAACAGGACAGGAAAGCTACATTAAAATGAGTCATTACAGTCAACCACTGTGTTCTGTAAAACACAAAACGTTCAGACTCATACTAGGACCTTACTGGAGTTAGTATTTACACAAGACTGGATCAAATTAATGAACACTAATGTTTCGTTTTTGCCTAGACAGATCATCTAAGAGTACTAGCATTTTTCTGGTTAAAATGGCACTAAACTTTCTATTTAATGTTCAGTTTTGTAAACAATTTTCTAAAAGGAAAGCAATACTGACAATGCACTTATTGTCCAGTTTTGGCTGCTTATTTGTTTTTTGTCTTAATAATACAGAATATGCTAGCTGACACAGTACAAGGGTGCTAGCAATAATGTTAGCTACTTAACTACTAACTACTATCACATCTTTGCGTTATATGAGTTATATTGCTGTTTTGCTCTGAGTAATGTCTTTATTTTCTCACTGACACAATGGCTCTGGCCAAGTGTTGATCACTTTCATGGTCAATGAACAAAATTCTAGCTCCTTTGTCTGACAACTGAAACACTTTGTGCATTGCTTCAGTGTCACAGTAACACTTAAATAATGTCACTCTGTGTTCATTAAAAAGAGATTTGAAGCAAATGGTTAGATACAATGCTAATGTAATTTTTCCTAGAGAATAATTATTCTAGTCATTTTCATGAACTTACTTAACAAAGATGTGGAAATCCATTGTGAATAGTGCCCGGTGCCGGGGCTTGAGCTTGCAACCTTCTGATCTCAGGACTAACGAGGCCACCACTGCCTCTATGTTGTCACATAGATGTAAATTACAAAGACACACTATGTACATGGGCAGCATGATTAATATAACTGTCATTTTACTAAGGGATCCTTTATTTTTGTAAATGAGAATGTGACATTTTTAAAGCTAAAAGGTAAATCTCTGTATCAGTTTAAGGTTTCCAGACGAGAGCCCAAGAATCATTCAAAAATGTAATTTTGCGTGGGGCAGCAAGAGTGATTTCCCTCTGAACTTTATTGACAGCTGCCGGAATGTGAGGAATATTTTGACAAATATTCCAAGAAATATTCACACTTAAAATCAATGACCCCACCTTTAATCATTCTTGTGACTTAAAGACTTATAGCAGTCTTCATGGAAAGCAGCTTAGAATCACAATCAGCTTTCATAAAGAACTGAGTTTATTGTATAATTGTTTTTTCATTGTGGAGGAGGGTAATTCAGGTTTTCCTTACAGGGGTTCTGACTGTGGCCGCTCCACTTGCTGCAGTTTTAGGAAAATTCTTAATGAAGTTTCCAGCCATCAAGCTGTTCTGATCCTTCACATTCCCGGATTTCGATTAAGATTAGTGACTTTTGGCAGAATGTGTGTGACCTCATACTTGGTGTGAGGGCAGGCACGGGCAGTGTGACACTCAATAAATGTGATAAAATGTGCAGTTCAGCTGAGAGGAGGAAATTGGATCAAAAGTGGCTTAACATTTTCAGAGAGCTTACTTTGACCTAATTCCCTGAAGTTCGCTGCTTGGTGTAGATTGCTCATGGGACTTGACCGTGGCAAGTGGTTATTTGCCTAAAAGTGGACTCACTGAAATGGCACTCAAATCCAACAGCTGTGTTGCCGTTAATGTGCAAATCTGTCAGACTTGTGCAATGACATCAAAGCGTATTACTCCCTATCAGCTATACTACTCTGACCTCTGGTTTAAATGGGTTTTCATGTGATTGTGTCTGGAATGGTGTTGTCACAGTGTTACTCATTGTTGTCTGATATTCACGTTTGCTTAAGAGTAAACTCTTGTCAGCGTATCTGTAAAAAACAATGCAACATTTTAAAAATGGCTTGGGGTTTTTATCAATACATCCAAAAGAGGGATGTTGTAGCTTTATGTAGACAGAAGCACTATTTTCAGGAATGTGTGCTTAAACCTAAAGGAGCTGAGAGCGTGTTCACACTTGTGCAGTTAGATTAAAATGAGCCCTGTTGTGATTGCTCTGATTGAAAATAAAACAGACCACAGAGATCTAAATGGACCAAACACATAACTGAACGTTTTCTCTTCCCAACATGCCCAGTGGCCAAATTCCTGACACACACATGCATTTTATTTTTTAACATGAAATCAGTAATAATAGATTTTTATAGTTTCATTTTAAAACACAGCAAATGTAGATTTGAAGCATTAAACAATACTTGATATACACAATAACTAAGCAAACCAGACAAAAAATTGGGGCAGTGTTTCATCTTGCATTGCAAAATATGCAAACATGCAGCTTCTCATCGTTTAGCTGTAGAATATAACACATCGTAATGTGTTGAATATTATCTCAGTTTTTGTTGTTGTGCATCAGTTATGACTTTTTAGTCCATGTTACTTTTTTTTGCATTTTTGGGTTCAATGTCAAATATGAAGAATCAGAACTAACATGCAACAATGCAGAATTTTCTGTCTTGGTCAGATTTAAGAAAAAAGGGGTTTCTTGGATTAATATCATAGAACAGGGGCAATATCCTGATAACCGTATATACCACCATAGTTATGCTCTCTGTATAAATGCCCCTCATATTATACAGCTCAGGTGTGTTAGAGTAGAGTTAACTTTGCTGGGTAGGGCGATTGAGAAGGAAACATTTTTGAACCCAAAGAACATAAAGCGTCTTTTCCAATGATCAGATTTCTGTACTAAAACCAATCGTCTAACCTGAAGACTATATAAGAGCATTTATTTTATATAGCATTTTTTCACTGGACTCAGAACTGTCTCTAATGTTAAGTATGTAACCTACGCTTAATGGCATGTTTTCTGTAGTACATTCACTCTTGTTGCTCCATTCTGTCTGGCCCAGACATGCCAAAGTGAAACATTTTGCCTCGAGCAATCAGTGAGTAAGATCTCTGGTCCATTCTCATTGGGAAGCAGGGTCCTGGTTGACTGGAAAGCGGTTGATAACTCACGAATGGAATTATTTCTGCTTCAGTTAAGAAAACATGTTACAACATCAGAAATCCTTCTTTCTAGCGCATGCATGGTTAATTTACCACATGGCAGTGGCTCGTTGGTTTGTTAGAAATGTCTTGCTGCTCTGATGAAATACTCTTCCCTCTGCAGCAATGCCATCACCCCTGCACTTTGATGGTCATGCCATGGTCTCATGGAGTGAACCTGACATTACCATAGCAATCCCCTGGTACATTGGCGTGATGTTTCGTACCCGTAAAAGTTCTGGCACTCTGCTTCAGGCCAGTGCTGGAGAGCTATCCAAACTCAACCTGCTGGTGAGTGCGTCTTCACTAATTCCCAACATGCTACTGATCAATTCACTAATGACAGAACCCAAGAACTCTCCTGAAATTTGGGAGATGTTTGTTGCTTTAGCAGTTCATAAGAGATTGCTGGGTAATAATTTGGCTCAGTTATTTAATGAGGGATAGAGCAGTAGAAAATGTGGAAATATACATTTGATTTATTCTGTTATTCTGCTTTTATTACTTTGCTTCTTCAGTGTCTCACTTTTCTTGCTCTCCTTCTCACAGGTCAGTAGCAGGCACCTGCGTTTTCAGGTGTTTTTGGGGTCTCGGCGGGTGGCGCTGTTGGAGTTTCCTCAAGTGCGGATCAGTGATGGAGAGTGGCACCATGTTTTGGTGGAGCTAAAGAGTGGGAAAGATGGGAAGGACATAAAATACATGGCACTGGTGTCTCTGGACTATGGAATGTTCCAGGTATGGTCCAGTAGATATTTTTGTAGACACTCTTTCTATATTTTGTGAAAGTGTAAAAAAGTGTTTGCCCCCTTCCTGATTTCTTTTTTCCATGTGTCTCACACGTAAATGTTTCAGTTCATCAAACTAATTTAAATATTAGTCAAAGACAACACAAGTAAACACAGAATGCATTTTTAAGTGAAGGATTTTATTATTAAGGGAGAAAAAATCCCAACCTACATGGCCCTGTGTGACAAGGAGATTACCCCCCGTTAAAACATCACTTTAAAGTGGTTGTTCACACCTCAGTTCAATATCTCTAGCCACACCCAGGCCTGATTACTACCATGTCTGTTCTCAATCAAGAAATCACTTAAATAAGACAAAGTGAAGTCGACCAAATGATCCTCAAAGGCTACACATCATGCCAAGATCCAGAGAAATTCAGGAACAAATGAGAAAGAAAGTAATTGAGATCTATCAGTCTGGAAAAGGTTATAAAGCCATTTCTAAAGCTTTGGGACTCCAATGAACTACAGCCACAGCCATTATTCAGAAATGGCAAAAACAGAACAGTGGTGAACTGTTGGCGACCAAAATTACCCCAAGAGCGTAGTGACAACTCATCCAAGAGGTCTTATAAGACTCCACAACAACATCCAAAGAACTTCAGGCCTCACTTTCCTCATTTAAGGTCAATGTTCATGACTCCACCATAACGTTTTGGAAGATGTGTGTCCCATTACGTCAACCATAGAAGTAACATCAGGCATTCTTCAGAAAAAGAACATCATACCAACAGCAAAATGTGGTTGTGGTAGTGTGATGACATGGGACTGTTTTGCCTGGAAGACTTGCTGTAATTAATTGAAGCATGAATTCTGCTGTCTACCAAAAACTCCTGAAGGAGAATATCTGACCATCTGTTCGTGACCTCAAGCTGAGATGTTCTTGGGTTCTGAAGGCATTTTGTGTTTACTCGTGTTGTCTTTGACTAATACTTAAATTTGTTTGACGATCTGAAACATTTATGTGTGACAAACATGTAAAAAAAGAAATCATTAAGGGGGCAAACACCTCTATATATTTTCTTAATAATTATTAATAACACCTCAAAAGTACTTATTTGAGTTAATTGAGAATTTCTGTTGGTCTTATTTGACATTTGCACTGTGTGTAGAGGACAGTGGAGATTGGAAATGAGCTGCCAGGTCTGAAGGTGAGGGAGCTATGGATGGGAGGACTGCTGAAGAAAGATGGCACTGTGCTCAACGGCTTCCACGGGTGCATGCAGGTAAAGCCTTATGTGCTTCCACCTACACATTACATTATCTGTATATTTTCTAAGTAAAAATAAGAGAACAGAACAGAGGTCTGAGTTTTACATATAGTAGAAACAAAAAATAAGTTTTTTCCCACCAATATGTTTAATTTGGCCAAAATTAGTAATTATTTTAGAATTTGTGCGTTAGGTGTGTTTTCCCTGTTAGGAGTGTATACTTATTGAAACAAATGTATGTTATTTCATCAAGGGTGTCTAAAATTGTAATGATAGTAGGCATCCAAAAACTTGTATGTATGACAACAAATCCATATAGGAGTATATCGGAGTATGGGCCATATAGGAGTATGGGCCACCATGCCAATGACTCTTTTGGCCAAATTAATACATTTGTGGCCAGAATTGTAGAAACGAGTGCTTTGTATGCACAATTTAAACTATTAACACAGAGCCTCTAACAGCAGTCTTGTGTTATTTTGACAATGGAAATGTTTATTATAAACTTTATAGTAATATGAACAGAGCTGCCAGATTTGAGGTGGTTATGATAATTTGATGCAGTTGTTATGTAATTGACCTAACTGGCTCAAGTGTGTTGTAGTCTCAGATGATTACTATTATTTTTTTAGGCTTAGAAGTGCTTTTGGCACTCGGGACCCCAGTCAGGCCATCTTTGTACAGAAAATTCCTTTAATAGCAGACACTTGCACTGCAGGCTTCCAGTAGCCTCAGCCTCAACCATACTCACTCCATTATGCTCTTATTTACTTAACTTCCTGTTGTTGTGTAGGGTGCGCGAATGGGAGAAACCTCCACCAACACGGCGAACATTAACCTGCGTCAAGCTCGGCGGGTGCGTGTGAAGGATGGCTGTGACATCGCTGATGCATGTGTATCCAAAGTGTGTCCCACGCACAGTCACTGCAGAGACAACTGGGCTTCACACTCTTGTGTGTGTGAGTCAGGTAAGACTCATCACTGCTGCATGTTAACAGGACCCATCTGCAGCATCTGGTCGGTTTAGAAAGATAACCGGATACTCACTATAGAAGCTTATAGGCAGGTGCTTGAAACAAGTGCCCATTCACTTCTGTTTTAAGTGTGAAAGGACAAAGATGTGCGTGAGTCTCCGCTCTGCTGCATTCATGGAGCTTTTGTACAGGAGTGCACAGAACTCTAGTCATAATTAACAATAAAAAGAAGTTGGCAAAAATGAATGAAAATGATTCAAAGAAGAAACGAATTGGAGTATCCTGTTAACATCTCAGATTGCGCCCCTGATGAAAAGGTTGTGTGTGGGTGTGTAATCATGTGTGAAATGTCTTAAGTGCCTTCATCTGTGCGGCCGTTGTCTCCTCTGCTGTGTGTCAGGTTACTTTGGACGAGACTGTGTGGACGCGTGTCTGCTTAACCCGTGTGAACACACCTCCAGCTGCGTGCGCAAACCGTCCACCAAACACGGATACACCTGCGACTGTGGACACAACTACTATGGGCAGTACTGTGAGCACAGGTAGAGTTTATGGCTTCTCCACACTTAAGTGTGTATGGTAATGTTCCTTGAGGCCCATGGTGCTACACAATGACTGATGACAACACAAGACTATGGACTATGGACAGGATTACAGTGCAGTTTAAAACACAAGCTCAAACAATACAATATTACAGGACAGGACGGCATAGAGTGCAGCTTACAAATCACTAACAGTACTAGTGTGTATGAATACAGTATTGTGGTAGATACTGTATTCTAGCAGAAGAGTCAGTAAATATGTTATAATGCACAGATTTATGAGATTAATATCGCAGTGAATTATATGGTAAAAATGTAAACTTTTTTCAGTCTTGTGTGAACATACAAACTGAATTAATTCAAATAGCATTTGAGCTACAATGTATTTGTTGTGGACTAACTTACAATAACCCATATCTGCTCAAATGATGACTTGTTTGTTGTGTCTTTTTTATTATGACTATGGAAATTGGTGTGGGCTAACAGTGAAGCCTATAGGCCCAAAAAATGAATGGTGTAGTTCAGATGGGTTTTTGAATCCACATTTGTATTCAGTTTCTTACTGTCATCTAGATTATGATTTCCTTCTGTCTTAAAAAAGGAGGCAGCTTTAGTGGAAACCACACCCATGTGGTTGGAGTTCTGTTTTTCACACAACACAGGCTTAATATATAAAGAGTTAGATCATGAAATACTGAGTAGTGTTGGTTCTGTTCACACCACAGCAGGAGTTGAAAGTGAAATTGTTTAAATCCAATGGAATTTGGTGACCTGCTGATCCTAACCCTGTAGTGTCCCCACACTGCTTTACTTTTCTTCCACATCTGGTTCAAGAGGTCAAAATACATTTATGCACAAAAGGCAGGAAACCCAAGCTCAGTTAATGGTTATGAGGATGTTAAGGAGAATGTTGTAGATATGTTGTATAGAGGAAGTTACTCTTAAACTGCATTCATTTGCAAGATCTGGAATTTCCTGGCTGTAGTTAATATACTGATATTTCTTTATATAAGTGTGGGCTTGGACATACACATGATAGTAGTGTTGCAGTAAACTGTTGAAAAGCAGATTGAAGTGTAATGTTGTGATGGTTAGTGTTTAGCTTACTTACAGTATTGGAGTGTCTCATTATTAAAGCAGAAACACCCCAAGCAAAATGAGTGACATATATATTAAAATGAATTGTTTGTATTTGTTTGAATATAAAAGAGAATTATGCAGATTTAGAAATGGCAACTACTTTTTTCCTTGTTTCTTTCAGTTTGGTCTGAAATTTAAAAGTAAGAATGTTGCTCTATATAAATGCTTGCCGTCTTACTGTTTTAATTATGTATTTATAAGTCTGGTCTAATGTCTGACATTGTGCATTGTGTTATTATGATATAATATGATGTCTGTTAGTATTGCGGGAATTTGTAAGAATTGTAACATAGTCAATAGGCAGGGTAAGCTTATTTATATAGCACATTATCATACACAAGGTCATTCAGTGCTTTACAAGGTAAATGAAAAATATAAAAGCATAAAAACAGGCCAAGAAATAAGCATTAAATAAAAGCAATATATAAAAAAATTATAAATATTAAATAATATTCAAATGAGATAAAATATAGAGAGATAAAATAGAGAGAGATAAAATGGTATAATAAATCGACAAGGTGTGTGGGTAATTACCTGTTTAGTTGTAGACTGTGGAAAAACAGTCTGGTCTGAAGAAGTAGAAAAGTGTTTTTCATTTAGTGTAATTGAAAGTTTAAGGACAGTATTTTAATGTGTTGTGTTATTTGTTTATTTGTTTGTTTGTTTGTTTATTGTTTGTTTTTTACTTTGTCATGTAGTTTTTATCATGAAATGTAAAATGTAGTGAAATTGAGTTATAAGCTTAGTTACAGTAGATACAGTTTGGTAACTATGATGTCAACCCAACAGGATCTATGAGGAAAAAACATCATTTTTCTCACAAAGTCTGGTATTCATAAAATGATTGGTCAGGTCAGATCCTGCTATCTGTTTTCTAGATTTTAAGAGCTAACTGTAAACTGGTAAAAAAAAAAAAAAGTAGCGAATTAAAGTCTTCTGGAATATATACATTCGTAAAATTTTATTGTTGTTTCTGTAGGATTTTAAATATTCCTGTAAAATCTCTTTTCTGAGGTGTTTCTTCACATACATAATGCCTCATTTGCATATCTAAGTTGCATGACTGCAGGTTTTTGCTGAAATCAAGCGGAAGATCACTGGATTCCTCTTGTTTAATCTCCATTTTGATCTCACACAACTGATTAGTTCGATGATCTGAGCTCCCGCTTGGCTGGAATGAAAACCAGCGGCACCTCAGGTTTCCGAGCAAGTGTATATTGTATACCTGCGTATCATGTGAACGACACTCCTGCTTTCATATAGTTCAGGCGCATGCGATTGCTTTGATTGTTGAGGTTTTTGATGTGTCTTTCAAAGTGAAACGGGTTTCAGATGAGCTAAGTGTTCTGTTTGTTCTGGTGGCTTTGGGGCTTCATCATGAAAAGGGAGCACTAAGCGCACGCCTGCCTTTCCCTTTGGCAAAATAAAAGAAGCTTTTTACAAACGGGGTGTTCACTCTTCAACCATTTGATGTTAGTTTTGCTCTTTGCATCAGTTCATATGCCCCATGTATCTCTCTCTCTCACTCTCGTCTCTTGCACAAATGTCCCCTCAGAGGAGACCAGCCATGTGCTCGAGGATGGTGGGGCTACCCAACCTGTGGCCCATGCAACTGTGACGTCAACAAAGGCTTCAAACGGGACTGTAACAAGACCACGGGTGTGTGCAGCTGCAAGGTAAGAGTACGCATATGAAATTAACTTGTAATAAGACACTAATTTAGAAAAAATGAGATAAAAATTTATTTTATTAAACATACAATAAAAAATAAAAATACAATATTTGAACATTTTTGCACAAGCCATGTTTTTAACATTTTTAAATGTAGAAAATAAACTAAAAGAAAGCAAACCTTGTCATTTGTGTACAATAATCTTTGCATATGACCATATATGTGCATGCTCAGAAAAGAGACCATGGGTTTGAACCGTTTCATAGTTGGCACCTGGTCTGGAACAATTGACAGTTATGTTTGTTTTATCAAGCTTTTGTCATCATCCTTCTCTTCTTGCTAATTTCAGTTCAATGCTTTGTTGGCAGGAGAAATATCTGAAACATTTGTATGGGCAAAGCTTTATATGAGTTTGGAAATATTAAAGAATTATAGAAAAATAATTTGAGGAAATTAAACATTTTGGCATCTGTTAAAGAAATTAAAATCGCAAGCACTGAACATCTAAAGAAAGTACACTGACAAAACTGACACGAGATTTATTTCATTAAAATGTCCACATGAATATGATATTATATAGTTAAATAATTTTTTTTTCATTATATCAAGTGAATATTCAACATTTGTTCAACATTTTTAATATACTGAGTTTGGTACCTGGCATTTTCGTACCTGTCACTCAGCTAAAAGCTTTATGTGATGGGGAAACCAAGCGAGTGGAGGTGCAAAAACGTGATCTTTCTCTGCGTGTGGCACAGATAATTTTAGTGTGTATTTATTGATTTTTTTGCACCGTCAGGACAATTACTACCGTCCTGCTGACAGTGACACCTGCAATCCGTGCGAGTGTTTTCATCTCGGCTCTCAGAATCGGACCTGTGACCCACTGACCGGCCAGTGCCCTTGCAAGATGGGCGTAGTGGGACGCCAGTGCAACCGCTGTGATAATCCCTTCGCAGAGGTGACCTCCGGAGGCTGTGTGGGTACGTAAGTGGTCAGCTGCAAAATCTCAGCGGCTGACTGAGCAGGCATCTGAAACTGAAGGAAAATATAGTTGAATATGCTGGATGCCAATCATGCCATGCTGTACTGGTATACACTGGAACCGTTCCATAATCTAGAGCCTGTTTTGGATTGTACCTTACCACAGCACACACAGCTTGACACTAATAGCATAATGCTTTCACCATGGCTGCTTATACTAATTATGTGAAACACTTTTATGTCAGTAATATTATCTAGTTAAGCAATGGTGTGGGAGGATTACTATGATCATAACCGGGGCTTTGTTTCTTTTTAATAAGGTCAGATCATTAAGGGCCCATGACTCTGAAGCCTTATTAATGACACTAAAAAACATTAGTTTCTCATTGTTTGCACTCTCTCTCTCTCTCTCTCTCTCTCTCCCTCTCTCTCTATCTCTCTCTCTCTCTCTCTCTCTATCTCTCTCTCTATCTCTATCTCTTTTCTTTAT
>JBBIGC010000033.1:9354716-9371788 GCA_037576955.1 Lepidarchus adonis
TGTGTGTGTGTGTGTGTGTGTGTGTGTGTGTGTGTGTGTGTGTGTGTGTTTGTGTGTGTGTGTATACATATGTGTGTGTATATATATATATATATATATATATATATATATATATCTTATGTTCATGACTTTAAAACCTGGATAAGATTTCTTAGTGAATTTTGAACATTCTAGGATCTATGACATTGGCATAGCAGATTTGAAGTGCTGGACAGCAGGATGTCAATCAAGCATTCAAGTTAGAATATTAATACCCAAGACAAGGTCAGGGCCAAGTTATTAATGAAGCACATTTAAAACAACCCCGGTACACCAAAGTGCTGCACAGTTGAGTCAATAGATATTTATAGAATCATATTAAAAATTCTAATATAATAACAAACATAATTCAGAAAAAGACTAAAAATAATGAAAACAGACCTGAAAATAAATAAAAGTTTCGTTGCCTTTTTTGTTCAAAAAGTCTTAAATTACACAAATATATGTATATGATCTTAAAATGAACATTTTACTCCATGTACCTTGGGAGATTCAGTCTCTTTAGTGAAACAGCATGTGAATTGCAGGGCTGTCATGTGTGCAGTGGACATGAAAAGTGAAAGGTTATGTCTCTTTCCTGCCGATGGCCTTGTCCCATTTTGTGACAGGAGAAAAGCAAAAGGAGTCTATGAGCTCGAAGCTGTGGAAGTGGCTGTACGAGCGCTTCGGCGTGTATATCGAAGACTTCCGCTTCCAGCCTGAGGAGAACACCGTGGAGACAGAGGAGCCGCTCAGTGCTAAAAGGTGAAGTGACCAACATTGTTTCTGTCCTTGTTAATGAAGCTTTCAAGGCTTGAGATGATTGGTTGATTTGGGACGACACTCTAGATGCAGCTGTAAATGTTATTTTGCACTTCACAGCTCCAGGTGCCAAAACCTATTTGTGCTGTTTCACAAAAAGGCGTTGATGTCACCCCTTCTTCAGCTCATTAAAGATCTGACGTTACTTTGAATATTTCACTTAAGTGTGAACCTCCAAGGGGATAATTACTGATCCTTGATATAGAACATGTCCTTATGGTAGCGCATGTATATTGTGACCCCTTGGAAATCATTTTTAACATGTAATGCTACATTCTATGTTTAGACTCCTAGTATTCACTTGAGAAATACGAGTGGTTCCATGTGCCCTGGTTTCATCTAGGAAGGCTGTAATACACCCCCTGGTGGAGATTTTCAAACTGATGTTGTTTCCCCTGCACTTTTAGTGTGATGATACAGTTCAGCTGCACTGACTGGCTGTTGGAGCCCTGGTTAATAATTCACCTTCTGCTCTTGTTACAGATTAACTGAAAATATGAGACGACTCAGTGAGTATAGACATGGCAAGGCTGGGTAATAATGCTTAACATACTTTTGTGGTTCTTATATGGCAACATGATGCCAGTGCATGAACCTGTGTGTGTAAACATGTTCACAGAACGAGGTGCTAAGCCTGTCACTAACTTCATGAGGAACCTTTCTGCCTTATCCAGCTGGCACTCCGTCTACACATCGGCCATTGCCTTCATTGTAAGCAACACACTGGCATGTTTTTTAAGATCTTGCTGCAAATTGAGATTTCATCTAATAATTTGAATCAGAATTAGAATCAGAATCAGTTCATTTGTGAAGTATGTTTGCACAAAACAGGAATTTATTTTTGGTGTCTCTCTAGCACATTCAACAAGACTATGCACATACAATATAACACATGGAAAAGTATGATACATAGTATTCAATATACTGTACAGTGGTGTGATTTCTTTTTGTTTCCATGTTTTTCACACTTAAATGTTTCATATCATATTAGTCAAAGACAACACAAGTAAACACAAAATTTGTTTTTTAATTGAAGGATTTTAAATTAAGGGAGAAATAAAATCCAAACCTTCATGGCCCGGTGTGACAAAGTGATTGCCACCTAAACCTAATAACTGTTTGGGCCCTTAGCAGCAACAACTGCAATCAAGTATTTGTGTTATTGACACTTGCAATGAGTCTGTTACAGCACTGTGGAGGAATTTTAGTCCACTTATCTCTGCAGAATTGTTGTAGTTTAGGTTTTTCGAGCATTTTTAACGTCATGCCACAGAATCTCAGTAGGATTCAGGTCAGGACTTTGACTAGGGCCCTCCAAAGTCTTCATTTTGTTTTTCCTTCAGCCAATCAGAGGTGGACTTACTGGTGTGTTTTGGATCATTGTTCTGCTGCAGAACCCAAGTTCGTTTCAGCTTGAGGTCACAAACAGATGGCCGGACATTCTACTTCAGGAGTTTTTGGTAGACAGCAGAATTCATGGTTCCATTTATCACAGCAAGTCTTTCAGGTCCTGAAGCAGCAAAACAGCCCCAGGACATCACACTACCACCACCATGTTTTACTGTTGATAGGTTCATTTTCTGAAAGGTTGGGCAATCGCTTTGTCACATCGGGCCATGTAGGTTTTGGATTTTTTTCTTCCTTAAAAAAAACTAAATTTTGTGTTTACTTGTGTTGTCTTTGACTAATATTTATATTTGTTTGATGATCTGAAACATTTGAAAAACATGTGCGAAAAACATGGGGGGCGTTAGAATGGGGGCAAACACTTTTTCACACCACTGTATATTAATAGATAATATACAGAGGAGAGTGAATTATTTTACACTCCTCTACTATACAGTAGCAAGGGAAAACTATGTGAACCTTTTGGAATTGGAGTACTGCATTAATATAAACTGTCATCTGATCTTCATCCATGTCAAGGTTATTGGCAAATATAGTGTGCCTAAAATAATAACACGAAAAAATCAGATATTTCATATCTTTTTTGAGAACAACCATAAACAACTCACATTGCTAGTAAAAAGTATGTGAACCTTTTATCCACCTAGCAGAGCTGCTTTATCTCTTTTATATTCTTTGGATGTCTAATGTGTATCATTCCTTAGCATCTCTGTTGGGTTAAGGTCTGAGCTCTGTCTTAGGCTCCACTCCAAACAGTGGATTTAGTTTTTCTGAAGCCATTCTCTTGTGGACTTGCTCCAGTGTTTTGGGTCATTGTCCTGTTGCATCACCCAACTTTTACGGAGTTTCAGCTGACGAACAGACATTCTCACATACTTTACGGTTGGGATGATGTGTTCATTATGATATGCAGTTTTTACTCCAGATTTAGTGCTGTGTGTTCTTTCCAAATATTTCCAATTATGGTTCAATCAGTCAGTCAGTTCCAATGATGTCTTCAAATATTTGGCTGTCACTCAGGGTTGTTTCTTTACCTCATTGCTGAGTATTCATTGTGCTCTTGGGGTAATGGGGGACTGGACGTCCACTTCTTAGTAGAATAGCCACAGTTCCAAAGGGTCTCCATTTGTATGTGGTTTGTAGACTGGTGAATTTCTAAAATCTTTTAAATCACTTTGTAAACCTATCCAGCTTTATACAAATCAACAGTTTTTGATCATAGATCCTCCAAAAGCTCTTTTTGGTTAATACATCACTCACACGGGCATATTTTGTGGAGCAAACTCAAAAGGCTTGATTGGTTCAAAGTAGCTCTGGTCCACATCTCCAACTCATTTTCTTAACAAGTCTTCAGGTATGACACCTGATTACAATTAGCTTTTTTGAGGTCATTAACTTAATGGTTCACATACTTTTCCACTAGCTATATGAGCAATACGGTTGTTCTCAATTACAACATGAATGATCAGAATTTGTTTGTGTTATTATTTTAGGCGCATTATATTTGTCAATACCCTTGACTTCACAGTTCACATTTTATGACAAATTAATGCAGAAAATAATTTCAAAAGTTTAACATATTTCTTCTTGCCACTATATACATAATTTGTGTCATATATCCGAATCAGAATATATAATGAATCTTAAACATATTAGATATACATTTTGGTATATTGTATAAACAATATACAGTACAGTATAAAGTGTAATATACAGTATGTTCAGTTCTACATAGCATATAGGCTAATGTAACATATTGGTTAATTGACATGTGCTTATATGTATGGTATGCAATATACAGTATGTATACAATATGAACTGTAAAGTGTGCACTACAGTATGTACAGATATGTATGCTATAACCTATTTTGGACTGACAGTATAGTATATTACAGTATATTACACAGGCGATGTGGTGAGTAATAAGGAGGTGATGGGAGCACTTGAACACGTTTTTACAACAAAACATTGGTAGTACCGTATTTCCCCAATAATAGGACACGGCTTATACACTAATTTTGCAGACTTGGTAATGGGTGTGGTTTGTCTAAATGGGGTTGCCTATCTAAAAACATGAAAACACATTCACTAATAGTATAATTCCCCAAATAATTAATTTACCTCCACTTTCCACTGCCGCATGCAGCCTCTCTTAAACATTTTCAGCCCTTTGCTACGTTACATTACATCACATCCTAGTTTATAATACAAGCTGTAAAAAGCAAAATTTAACAGAAATAAAAGGAACTAAAGTTTATTGTTGGCTGGAAAAAGATGTTCCATTTGAATGACTGGAGGTTGGGGGTACAGCAATACAGTGATGTCAATTGTCTGTGTAAATGTAAATTCTTCAGTATAAAATTAGCAACACTGAAATGCAAAAATTATTATTAGGCTTACCTTTCTTCAAATCATTCAAAATCAGATCTGTAAACATTGTCAATTGCAACCTGTGCTGCTTTGCAGTTGCTGATGTTGGACACGCGTTTGTCTTGGATATTACAAAATAACAACCTGGAGCTTAAATTGTGTGTACGTCCAATTTTTATTAATTAAATTGTTTATGGTCAACTATGGTATAATTTTACTACTGGTATAGAGTTGCAAAGGCCTCCAAGGGCATGTCAAGTTAGATGCCTTGATGAACATAAATGAGCATTTTCTGCAGCTTATCGAATGGGGCGGCCTATCGTTGGGGAAACACTGTATATTAGATTCTTCATGCTGAGGTCAGAATGCTTTGCAAGATGATGGATACATTTAATGTGGATTTTTAATTGAAAGGTCTGTGACCAGGCTTAATCACTTTCATTGGCCCTTAAAGTAAAAAACAGCTTGTTGTTATTTTATAAGGACATTATAGCAAGCTAGAACCTATACAGAGGAGAGCAAATCTGATGTATGCCTCCCCCCCCCTTTTTTTTTCCATAGATCTATATGAATGCTGTGTGGCATGGCTGGGCCATTCCCATGTTTTTATTCTTAGCCATTCTACGCTTGTCCTTAAATTACCTCATAGCAAAGTAAGTACCATAGCAGCTCATACTAATTTGGATTGAACCCCTTTAATCAAGTTATTCATTAATAATAGTGGTTTATTTACATTTTTAGGCTGTATGACATGAACTGTTCTAATGGGAAAGCAGTAGATGAAATACTAATGCTGTGTAACTGTGTTGCTGTTGCAGAGGCTGGAGGATACAGTGGAGTATTGTGCCTGAGGTGTCTGAGCCAGTGGTACATATGAGCGCAGACCTATTCATGCTATTGATACTTGGAAATAGTGTTCAGTTTTTCTCTGAAAAAGATGTGACACGTTTTTAAGCACAGTTGGTTTTCAGCAGATGAAACTGTTAAGAATCTAATGGTTGAATGTTATTTTTTTCTTTCCCATCAGGAGCCACCAAAAGAAGACCTGACAGTTTCAGAGAAATTCCAGTTAGTGTTAGATGTGGCACAAAAAGCACAGGTACACGTCTTTGTCTCATAGATGCAAACACAGCTACAAAATTACTCTAGACAGCACAGAAGAGAACTGTTATTGCATATTTCAGGTGTTAAGAGCATTTTCTTTTCAATCTGTATGTTCTTTCTCATAGAACCTGTTTGGAAAAATGTCAGATGTTTTGGAGAAGATCAAAAAGTGAGTGAATTTTAACATTTTCAGTTACAAACACACCTGCAAGTGTCAAATTTGAAAATGTATGTACATACCTTATTTGTGCATGTATGTTTTGCAGTCTCTTCATGTGGGTGCAACCAGAGATCACTCAGAAGCTGTATATTGGTTTGTGGCTGGCGTTTATTGCTTCCTGCGTTCTGCCGTACAAACTCCTGGGTTTTATCATTGGTAAGAAGTTTGCACATTCACCTGACAGTAGAGCACTAGTATCATTTGACCATAGCTACTTTTGAGTATTAGTTACAACCAGGCCAAATCATAAAAAGAAGGGTGGAGGTTTGATTTAGTTGGTTTTATATTTTAAAGTGGTGTTGGAACTTCAGAATCAGAAAGATGTTGATTATGCTGCACATGGACATGTACAGACAGTCACAAAATGAAAGTATGGTAAAGTAATAAAGAATAGAATAAGGTTAAATTAAGTAAAGATAAAAATAATATAGAAAATAAAGTCTAGCATTAAAATAAATAAAATATAATGCAATACATAAACAAATCCTGAGTAACCAACAGTGGCGCCTTGAACTGTGTTGTACATTAAATTATAATAGTAATGAAAGGTCAGTAGTGTGATTTAATTTATGTAATATAATATAATTTAGGAGTCATAATAATGAACAAAAACAGAAACATTCTAAACCCAAAAACTCTATCTAACCTACTCAAAGTAAGTCTCCTCCCTAACTTCCTAACGAACATAACCAGGAGACAATTAAAAAGGGTCGACTCTCTACTCACTATATAGATGGTGCTTAAAATACACTTGGATGTTTATACACAGAAGTTCTGTTATTTCTAAATCGCCGTCTGGATCAAGTCTAAAGTTCAGCGAAGAACAATCACTTCCCAGCATCTAATTTCAGGCGAACACATCTCTACACTCATTCTGTGGCAGTCTCCTCCTCCCTGACTCCGCCCTGGTGCTTAAATGAGCCAGTCAGAGCACAGACACACCAATCCAGGAACATAACCACATTGCATGAATGTCTTGTTCACAAATGAAAAATTGTTGCTCAGTTTTAGTGCCTTTGTAATAGAATGTATCAGATTCAGTTAATGTAGCAGCTGTGATTTGTTTAAAACCCAGGGCTCTACGCTGGAATCAAGTTCTTCATCATTGACTTCATCTTCAAGAGCTGCCCCAAACTTAGGGACAAATATGACACGCCACATATCGTATGGAAGAACCTGCCCACTGACCCACAACTGAAAGAGCGCAACAGTGCCACCCTTAACCGACGGGTGAGTTTGTGTGTGCGCATGTGTGAAGAGTTTAAATGTTGAAATGAATTCACTTTCTGATTAAAAACAGGAGTGTCACTAAGTGCTCAGTCTGGTCTGTGTGAGTCAGAGAGCTGAAGCCAGTGGTTTTATTTGGAGTAATAGTCTGTCACACTTGTGCTCTGTTATCTTTCTCTCTCAGCTGTCTGGGTATGAAAAGGTAGGGATCTAGTGTGGCCTTTGCTATGACAGCAGTGCCTGTGTTTGCCACCACTGACTGGTCCTGCGTATGTGTGCGTGCGCGTATGAGTGTGTACACATAGAGAATTAGTCTTGTACACACATTTCTGCTGGAGAACGAATCAAACACCTACTCAGCATAAATGTTTCGGCTAATAATACCATAATGACATTTAAATGGAGGTAAATACCATATACATATTTCTATATATTTGAAATACACAAGTATGGTTTTGATTCATTCTCATTAGGTTACTAGATTCTACTTCAATGACTCTGGGTGTATATGTGTGTGTGGGGTTTTGTGTGTGTGTGTGTAGGGGTTACATTTCTACAGTAGACAGTAGCTGGGGCAAAAAGTGCTGTGACATCAGAACAGCCAAGCTATGTCTATAAACCCAATGAGCCAAAGCACCTTTAGTAAGATCTCATTTTGATATATGTTCCTCATTGGTGCAGATCACACAAGTTATGCAGTGAAAAGCTTGGTTTTTCTGGTGTTTCTGTTTGATAGATTATGTTCTAATGTTGCATTGGGTAAGTCTGAGCATTTTCTTACAGATAATGTGTACAGGAACAGGGTTATATGACATGTTCGTTCCTGTTTGCCATGTTAAGAGCTTTCAAGTAAAATTTAAATGAGAAATATTTCGGGGTGTAACGGTACAGAAGTCATGGTTCTGTTCGCACCAAGGTTTTGGCATCACAGTTTAGTAGGAGTTCCATACAAAGGGAAACAACACTAACAACAACAAAAAAACATACACTTTTACATACTGTAAGTCATATTTTTATGTAGACCTGATTTTAAAAAGCTCAGACAGAAAACAGTTATTTGCAAATCTCATAAACCCATATTTTAGTCATAATAGAATGCAGAAAACATCAAAGTGAAAGTGAGACTTAATACTATTACATTAAAATGTATATGCACATTTTGAACGTGATGGCAGCAACACATCTCCAATAGGTTGGGATGGGGCAGAAAAAGACTAAATAATATAAGTGATGCTAAAAAGGAACTGGAGGGACATTTTGCAACTAATTACATTAATTGGCAGGAGGTCAGTAACATGAGTCTCTCGGTTCACAATCTAAAAAAAAACTGCATATACAAATTGTGGAATAATTTTAGAACATTTTATTTAATATTTAATATAAACATTTCATTTTAAATATCATCTACAGTACATAATATTGGTGCCTTTGGAGTTGGAAGCTTGTAACGGCAGCATCAATACTCCCAACCCCAGACTGTTGAGAACCTACAATCTTACATTACCAGTCAAGTGTCCACTGGTCGAGTATATCAGACAAGAATGGAAAAACAATTTCCTCCTATTCAGCAACTGGTCTCCTCAGTTCCCAGGCGTTTACAGACTGTTGTTAAAAGAATGGATGTTACTCAGTGGTAAACATGGTCCTGTCCAAACCTTTTTAGATGTGTTGCTGCCATCAAATTCAAAATGACTTGAATGGTACATTTAATCAATTTAAACATTTTTTTATGCTCTATTATGAAAAAAAGGTAGGTTTGTGAGAAGTGCAAATTATTCTGTTTTGCCTACAATTTACAGTGTCTTTTTTTGGAATTAAACCAAACAATAACGTCCTCCATAATGTTCCTTTACACCCCTGGAAATGGTACGTAGGGTGGGTTTTTCAGTATGGAGTGATAGTGGAAGTATTAATTGTGTAATTAAATGGATGCTGTTAGTTTTGGCACTGTCCACATGTAATGAAAATGTTAGCTATGTGGAATACATAGAACAAAGTGTTAATCATAGCGTTCATCTTCAGCCCAGCTAAATCACAGATGAGTCAGAGATGTTTCTAAAAGAAATACACTCTGTCACTGCGTCAGTCCGGTTTAGCTTGATAAGTAAAGCAGTGGCTGTCAGATTCCATGGCTTTGCGCTTTGCACGATTTCACTGCATCCTTCCCTGACCTCCCTCGCTGAGGTAAGACAGCAAGAGAGGAACAAGTATTGCCTTCTTCATCCTAACACGATACCCACAGCCATGCCGATGCGGCCACTGCTGCTCAGCTGCACCGGTCTGTGCTCGGTTAGGCCTGTTCTGAAGCGTCCCTGAGCTCACTGGTGTGTAGCCTGAAATCAACTCCCATCAGATGGGCTCTTGTGTTTCAGGGCTGATCTAGGATCTAGGATTGAATGCTGCCTCTGGGTGACAGGGGCCAGAGCAGGCTCCTGATCCTGTATCAGTCTGCAGTGCCTCTGCTAGTCTGGCCCCTATTGGCTGTGAAGTTAATCTGATCCCTCTCCTTCCTGCAGCAGATCCAGCCTGTGGTGGCACGCGGTAGCCTGACGGCTGGAATGCCAAGTGGCATTGGTCGTGAGGAGGAGAGTGGGCGGGCATACAGCACCAAGAGAGGTCCTTTCCATGAAGTCTTCAACCTATCTGAGAATGAGCGCCCCCTACCAGGTAGGAGGATGGTAGTACTGATGCTGCAGCTAAGGGTTGAATTATACTTTTCTTAATCTGCAAATGTGCAAGCATCATGCACAGAGATTTTTTATATATAGGCGTCTGGCAAGGTTTATGCATGCACAGCAATATATGCAGTTGGTGGAACTGATGTGCTTGCTAGTGCAGTAGGTGGCACTGTTGTGCAGTTTTATAACATTTTAGAGTGGTGCAATATAAATTCTTCTTTGTCCGATCAGTGCTGAATGCTTTAGCATTAGTTTCAAACCTTTTTTTACTAGGACTTATCCAGTGCTATCAGATATACCTCAGACTACCAGCCAATATTTACTTTATGCACAGTAGGGATTGGAATTACAGCTCTTTTAAGAGAGTCGGCTCTTTCAGTTCCCGAACGGCTTCTCAGATTTTTTGTTGCTTAAATTAATTTATTACCAACAATAGTGTCAAATTAAGTGTAAAATGATTCACTAATGTACAAACATACAGTATATCAAATATTTATTAATTACAAGGCTTATTATACTGGTGTTTGGAGGCAGACAGGAGGAATACTGTCATTTCTGCTTTCAAAGCTGAGGCTCTGAACTTCCGGTTTTGTAGCTCCGCCTATAATCTTGATGTCATAATAGACAGCGTGTGCAGATAATTTTTTTTGCTGATTTATTTTTTATTATTCAGTTTAGTTTTTGTGTTTGTGCAACACTGCTCTACGTGCCTCAAATTGCCACTTTGGGGGCAAAATAAAGTTTTATGGAATTGAAATCGCTCTCTTCGCTCACAAAATGCTTAATCTCTCTCCATCTCTATATCTCTCTCTCTCTCTCTCTCTCTTTCCCTCTTTCTCACCATGTGTGTGCTGTATTTGTAACCCCGGCCCCTGACATGTAAAGATGAGCAATTTAACATGTCTGTTTATGTTTGTGTTCTGAATAGTGTGTGAGAATGGGTGGCGATGCTGCTTGATCAACAGAGACAGGAAAATGCCAACTGACTACATACGTAATGGTGTACTCTATGTGACAGAAAAGTATGTCTGCGTGTATTTATTCATGTACTATACCATTTCCATTTCCGATTAATTCATAATTAAATAATAATAAATAATATTTTTTTACATATTCACAGTCACATGATGTTAATGAGTATTTCTGGGGGTTTTTTTCACCGTATTTCTTTTGTCTTGTAGTTACTTGTGCTTTGAAAGTTCTAGCTCCCGATCCACCTCCTCTAAGAAGAATAAAGTCATAAAACTCCAAGACATTACAGATATTCAGAAGGTGTGGATATTTTAATGTCGTGCTGACTGTTCTGTTCGTTCCTAATAGTTAAATGGAATTTATTTTCTACATGAAATATGTGAACTGCCTTTGTATTTATCACAGTATAAGGTTTTGTCAGTATTGCCTGGATCAGGGATGGGAATCTCAATAGCCACACCATCCACACAAAAGGTAAGATATGAGTATTCAGATTTTTTTTGTACAATTTCCCATCTACAGAATCTGCTCACCTCTGGTTCTACGTCTCAGCCTCTAGTGTTTGGTGCCATGATTCACCGAGACGAGGCCTTCGACGCCATCTTCAGCCAGTACACCAAGATCATCGGCTCCACTCCCTCAGTCACAGTCACCAACTCGGAAACATAGAAGCAGGCGGCATACGACTGCCCCCTGGCACATGTCCTGCTGGGGTTCCACATGGAGACTTCGGCTAACAGGCAGCACCTTCGCCTCCTACTGTACCAGCAGAGGAGGTGCCAGGACAGCCAGATAATAGTGAATTCATCTCCCATAGTCTCTGTGTGCTGCATTTTTAGAAAGGTGTTTTAAAGACGAGACACCCTCACTTAGTACACTGGCGTTTACTGCGTCTTGTATAGACTAACACTGAAATGCCATTATGGAACAGGAGCTGGTTCTCCTCGGCTACACTGAGAGGTATGAGTATCAGTGCGTGTGCGTGTGTGTGTGTGTGTGTTTGTGTCTCTTAACTTAGTCTTGTGTCACACAGCTATAACCCAGCCTCTACTTTCTTCCAGTGTCTTTTTCATGTGAATTGTATCACTTCTGGCCTTGCACAGGGAAGCGCAAATAAGATGTTTAGGAGACGCCATAGCTTCAAGTAGCAGTGCTCGCCCCTTCTGTAGAGGCAGCTGGTCATTCTGATTTGTCATTTTTTTGATAAAATCTAAAGTAATTTTAAGTATCATGATACCAATGCTATTTTTAAACTTGTGAAGATAAAGTCTTTGGAATTTCTACAGTGAAATTTGGACATTTAGGTATCAATTTTAATCCTTTTACCCATTTCAAGACTTGTTCTTTATAAAATATAGAATTGTTGTTCTCCCATCAGCACCACCTTTGCTTGAATGTCATTGTAAATGTTAAGCAGAGGAAGAGAGCAGAAGGATAATGTGGTTCCTATTCTACATCATTATCTACTAATGATGTCCCCACTTTTTCACAGTAACATTCCATTTCAGTGACAATATTTATTGCTAATATACACTCTGTATTGATATTTTTATATGAAGATTGATTTCTGAAAGGAAATGTCAGATACTTTGGTAACAATCTCCACCTAGAAGTGCTCAGAAACATAAAACCACAGCCTTTCATTTTGCAGCCACGGATCTCACATCACCCAGTTCATTTGAATGTGTGTAACCATGCACCTTAACCATAGTGCACTCTGGATCATCTGTAGATTTAGATTTAGGTTTGATTTACTGGTGATTGCTATTCACAGTGTGATTCATGTGGTATTGTGAAGTAATTGCGAACTCGTACAAAAGCACAACCGCACCATAAAGTCTTATCCATCAAGTGCAGAAGGCATGCGGGATTGTTCAAGGTGAGGATTTGCTTGTTTTCAGTGCTGTAAATCTGGTTTTCTGCTGTGTATATAGTCCTGCATGTCACCAAACTCCATTTCATGCTTCTCTTGACTCGTAACTCGTACTGACGATACTTAGTTATTTTTTTAGTCTTTTTAACAGTCAACATACAGCATTCAGCCAGACAGAAGAATCCATTTCACCTGACTCTTAGGCCATTTAATGCTTGTTTCCTTCTGTCCTATAATTACTTTTAATTAGTTTATTCCTAGATCAGTTGTAGCCATTTACCAAAGTACTGATACTGTCCTGTAGCTCACCCTCCACCATGGTTGCTGGGGAAACACTTTCCTAGGCCTTTACTTTCTTGGCACAAGAGCTTTTCTGTTTAATTCCAGTTCTGAGCACCTTTAGGATTAAACAGGCCTTTCATTGGGAAGAATTTTGATGCCAAACGTCATAGGCTGGAAAAATGGCCCATTCCTCTGTATACTCATGGGTGTAGGCTAATGAAGTCTGTGTATTTAAAGCAAACACCTGATGCTGTGATAATCTGCACTTTATACAATGAGCGTAGCACTGCTTGTGTATTTGTTTCAGTGCCCTGGTGGTACTTTTAGGCACATTAATCTAGTCAGTGTCACTTCCTTGATCTGCACTCACTTGTTTTCAGTAATACCACTGATGTAGCCATCTTACCAGTGTAGTTATTCTGACTGTTATCCTGTGCTAAAAGAGAAAATGGTGGTCATTCCCCTTGGATGGAAGCTGGCTAATGTGTGGAACGTCATTGGAGCACCAGTAAGCGAATTGGAGAAGAAGCACAGAACGTTCTTAAAATGAATTATTTGCCAAATATGAATCTGTACTTTGCTGTTTGCCTTGCCCTTAAACTCTTCTGTTTACAGTGTTTCGAGTCAAACTTTGTGGTCTAAGGCTCGTCGGATTCCCAGAGTAATCTAGGGGCATGAAAACCAGCCTGTTGTCTTTCTGTAATAAATGTTAGTGTTACTGTGAGAGGGTCTAAAACTGATCATTAAAACCACAGAACTGCAGAGGAGGTTTGGTTTTGCTTTTCATTTGTGGTGCTTCATCCCTGTTGCTTTCTTTCTTTTTTCAGTCTTTCAGCCACATTATCCCAGGTGATATTAGCATTAGCATTAGCAGCTCATGGCACCCCTCTTTTACTCGTGAGCTGCCCCCCACACACAACAGAAGAAAATGTGCGTTTTGTTCAAGGTACATTCAATTGTGGGGTTGTCTATGGCATACAGATCTGTGTTAGCATAGCTAGCCAAAGACTAACAGTGATTTCAAATCATTTTTAATCAAACTACCATTTTTGAATAGCCTGTGTAGACGTAAAATGATCATTAACTGATTAAATACATAATCATATATTAAGATTTTTTTGTTCATTGGTTAAAATAAGTGTCACATGGAAAGGCTGAGTTATCCATAATCAGTAATCTGTAGAAAGCCCTGGGATTTCTATGAACACACACACACACACACACACACACACACACTCGTGTTTTCATGTTAAACAGCCCTCTGATCAGTTTCTAAAGGATTTCTCTACTCTAAATGTGTTGTACCATTTTTCTATTTAAGTAAAATAATTGAATAACAATCTGTTCTCTTGTATTTCATTGCTCGCTTGTAGTGTAGCGATCAAATGAAGTGAAGTTCGTGACATTTTGTGTCCTAGTACCACTAGAGAGCGCTGTTGTGAAAGGTTAGTTAGTAGTGGCCAGTACAGATGCTTCCTTCATTCCTGCTTTATTTTCATAAACCAGTCTGCAGGTTGGGCTTAGGTTTAGGATTAAGTGTAGGTTTTAGGCTTAGGATCAGGGTTTGGTTCAGCGTTAGGTTACTGTTATGTATTACATTCACTTTCATATCACTACAAGGGTCTCTGAAAATGTAATATATTTTTATTCAATTTAAATGGAGGGAATTTTAGTTATTTTTCATGGGTCTGAGCATACGCATGCTAGCCATAACAAAACAAACTAGCACAGAGTGTAATCAAGTCAAAAATGAAGGGAATAGTAGCAACATATATGTAGTCCAAACAGAAGAGTTAATCCAGTAGATGACATACACAAATACACAAATTTTAGAACAAAACAGCAGACAAATTCAGTGGAAAGTGGCAGCCACGTCTTCAAAGTTTTTGTTTTTTATAGCCTCAATTCTGAGTTTGCGTACAAATTTGTGGATTAGACCCAAAATGTCTGGTAAACGAAAGTTGCATTCTGTGACTGGGGAACAAAAAAGGAAATTTGCATCTACAGGTACATCTAAGATCTCAGAAAGTGAAATTCATATATAGATTCATTACACACAGAGTGAAATACTGTATGTAAAGCCTTTTTTTCTTGGAATTTCAATGATTTGTGAAAAAGTTCAATATTGGAAAGTCATAACGTCACATCCTAATCAGGTAATTAACTCAAAACAGCTGCAAAGGTTTCCTGAGCATTTAAATGATCTCAGTCTGGGTCAGGAGGCTACACAATCATGGCGAAGATGACAGATGTCCAGAAGACAGACATTAACACCCTCCACAAGGAGGGTAAACCACAAAGGGTCATTGGTAAAGAAGCTGGTTGTTCACAGAAAGCTGTACCCAACATTCCTCGTGTCAAGCCACTCCTGAACCAGAGACAATGTCAGAAGTGTTATACATGGGCTAAGGAGAAAAAACACTGGGCTGTTGCTCATTGTACAAAGTCCTCTTTTCAGATGAATGTAAATTTTGCCTATCATTTGGAAATCAAGGTCACAGAGTCTGGAGAAAGAGTGGAGAAGCACAGAATTATAATGGCTTGAAATCCAGTGTGAAGTTTCCACAGAAGTTTCCATGTCTTCTGCTGGTGTTGGTCACTGTGTTTTCTAAAGTCCACAGTCAATGAAGCATCTACCAGGAAATCTTAGAGCACCTCATGCTTTCTTTCTGCTGACGAGCTTTATGGAGATACTGATTTCATCTTCCAGCAGGACTTGGCACCTGCCCACACTGTCAAAGGTACCAAAAGCTGGTTCAACGACCAAGGTGTTACTGTGCTTGATTGGCAGTCCATTAGATGCTTTTATTAAACCCAGAATGGTGGAGAGCTGCAGTTTTGGTTGACCATCTCCAACTCAGGAGCTCAGTCAGAGTAACCATCGGATTCTCATCGAGACCCTTCACCCTTGATTGCTCAGTTTTGGAAGAATCCCTTTTGTGCCAAACTTTTTATGGAGGCCACTGTGCTGTTGGGAACCTGGTTTGAAACAACCCTGTCTGTGACCTGTAGGCAGTTCCTTTGACTTCATGGTTTGTTTTTGGTTCAGGCCCAATTTAGAGAGGTGTGTGCCTTCCCAAATCATGTCCCATCAATTTAATTTACCCCAGCTGTGAGCAAGAGAAATGGGAGACACCTGAGATCAATTTTAAGTGTTGTTGCAAAATCTAAAAATGTGTGTAAATGGGATTTTTTTTTCTTTTTTAAAAAATAAATGTACAAAATTGTCTAAAAATTTGTTTTGTTATGGGTTACTGAGTGTAGATAATGATGAATTAGAGTGTATGTATGTATTGGTATATTTTGTGTATATTTTCCTTTACTGTATGTCTTCGAAGCTATGAATGATTGCACAGCTTTTATTTCTAAAGAAAAAAGGGGATAGAGTGTTCAATTAGTATTTAATTGTTTTGCAATATCTCAGCTTTTTACCAAAATTAACAGATTTGGTCTTAATCTAATGCATTCTGTCATTTCTCAAACACATTTGTACTTTAGTGTAAAATTCTCTGAATCTTCTGAAAGGTGAGGTTCCCCCTCTGTACAGAGCTGCAGAAAATGAAGACGTCATAATTAGATTCTTTAAAGTGCCTGTCTAAGGTGCCTGCCTTAGTTTGAGTTATATGTGCTTGCTGTGTGTACTGGAGCAGAAGGAGAGAGTAACTGAGTGACCACTGTGAGTGTTTACCCTCACTGCCGTATCTATAACCACTCAGTGCCTGTGGAGGCTTATTTATAGCGGCTGTGGTTCCCAGCAGTCCAGAGGGGTGTTCTTGGGCTCAGATACAGTTACAGCTGGGTTCTGGTGTCCGTCGAGTGTACAACATCTGTGTAGTTATGCTCACACACACATTCACATGCAGTCTTATGCAAAAGTTTGGGCACCCCTTGATAAATCAGAGATCTTGGTGATTTTGTCATTGAAAAGAAGTTAACACTCTCTCTAGGACACAATATTTTCAACAAACATTAATGCATAGTTACTTTTTATGCCATGAATTGAAAAAAAAAAAAAATAGAATCATTATTATGGCACTGTGCAGAAGTTTGGGCACCCTACATAATCAGTACTTAGTAACACCTCCTCTGGCAGATTTCA
>JBBIGC010000033.1:9401846-9422357 GCA_037576955.1 Lepidarchus adonis
ATATATAATAAAATAAAATAAATAAAAGTTGGAACTGTTTTAATATATTCCAGAATATACTTTTAACAGTTGAGGGGATCATGGTTGGGTATAAAGGAGCACCCACCAAAGGCTTAGTCTTTGCAAGCACTTTGTGACCCAAACTTTGTGTGAGGCAGTTCAAAAAGAACATTTCTCAACACAAGGTTACAAAGAATTCAGATCTTTCACCATCTACAGTGCATAATATTGTGTAAAGATTCCAGGAGTCCAGAGAAATCTCTGTGTAGAGAAAGGTGGGAAACCACTGACTGTGCAAAACCTTCGAGCCCTCAGAAGCCACTGCATGAGGAATAGGCGTGTTACTGTGATTAATATAGCCACATGGGTTCTGATTTACTTAGGAAACTTTACTTAGGACTTTGTCAATTAGCACAGTCTGCTGCGGCATCAGAAAATGCAACCAGAAACTCTATTATGCAAAGAGAAAGCTTTGCATCAATTCTATGCAGAAACCCCAGTGAGTTTTCTGGCCACAAGCTCATCTCAAATGGACTAAAAGATGAGCTTTTGGGAAAAATGGACAAAGGCCTCATTCTTCAGCTTGACTTGACTTCAAAAACACTGCAAGCGTGTGCTTGATTGTCTTGTAAACAGTCCGGATATGTCTACTATTGAAAATGAATAGCTGTTATGAAAATCCCCATGCAAAACTGCAGCAATTAGTATCCTCAGTTCTCAATTACTTATCAAATTGTAATTAAATGAAAGGTGATTAAGCTTTTTAAATGTATTTCAGGCACTGAAGATACTGGACATTTTTGTACTTTTTTCATATAATTAAATAAAGGACAGAATTAACAAATAATAAATTCTTGATTGTTTTGCATTTGGCAAAATGTCTCACCTTTCTACTAATGGAGTTTATATATCAATCTTAAAGGTACAGAAAGTACAAAATCAGACATTTCGATATAAGGGTCAGAAAATAAATAAAATACAGTTGTGAGGGAAAAAATACACCATTTACACCACTGACAGGTAAAGTAAATAACACTGACATTACAGTGGCCCCGGTCAGGGAAGTGGGATATATTAGGCGGCATGTGAGCAGTCAGTTCTTGAAGTTGTTGTGCTGGAAGAAGAAAAAATGGATCAGAGCTTCACCAGAAGGGCAGGACTGTTCCAGGTGTGCAGTACTTAGTACCTACCAAACGCAATCCAAGGAAGGAGAACTGTGGAATCTTTAAAACTGAAGTAAAAGTAATTACACTTAAAATGACAGTTTGACATGTTGTAGTGTTTCTTTGTTAAACTGAACAAAAAACGGTCACATGGAAAAAATAAGTACATCCTTGATTGTATATCTGTAAAATTATATCTTTATGTCTGAAAATTTACAATCAGATTCCATTCATTAGAACCACCTGCAGACGGAACCTACTTGACATCTAGGTCTGGTGTTCTCTTTGCTATTGGTGTTTGTGGTGCCCACATATCAAGATCTACAGAACTTTCTAAGGCCTTCAGAAAACAGGTCTGTTGGATGTGGGTGAGGACTGAATGTATTGTATCTTTGCATTGATTTTAACAGTAGATGAATAAAGAGAGAATTACAATAATCTAACTGGGATGTACTGAAAGCATGGAACAGAGTCCGAGCGTCAATATCAGAGAGAAAGAGGCGAAGGAAAAAATATATCAATGATGGGAAACGCAGATTCAGTGATTCAGAGATTTGAGGTGAGGATCAAAATTAAGCAATAAAGCAATTAAGACAATAATCTATAAGCTGCATAGAATACAAATGACTGCCAATTAGTCCATGATCATTTCCCCACAGTACTGGTTATTGTCCATGTTTTTGTTCCATAAACCTTTATAAACATTATTATGTTGTGAGATTAAAAAAACAACACCCACGTAAAAAAACAAACAAGAAAATAAAGGATAGAGAATTTTTGAAGTAACAGCAGAAGCTTTTCTCCTTGCTTACACTTAGAGTTTTCCTCTCGTTTCATTTGAGTGCTCAGTGCCAGATCTCCAGCTGGGTTTTAGTAGAATTGAGTCTTTCCTAACAAAGTCTGAATAACCCTCCTGCAGTCTGGGGTCCTCTCAGCCATGACCCCCTCCCAACTTCAGAACAGCTGGATGAGTGAGGGGGGCATCTTCAAACTGTATCGTGATGTCAACCATTGAGCAAAGAGTTTTTTATTTTAAAAAAAGGCATTGTATAATTCTTATTCCACATTGTTATATATACAATTAGTGCACACATTAGAGCAGGGTGTCCAAAAAGCCACTATACACATTTAATAAATTCTTATTAATAAATTCATAAAATAAAATGTATTCATGTTTTTAGCATCAACAAAAGAGTCATTGCAGTTTTAGCTGCTAGGTTTGCCATCACGTTCCAACGCCTTTAAGACTAGTTGTATGCCTCCACATTAACGCCGTTTCACAGCATCTCTTCCCCGACCTCGCTGCAGGTCGAGCGGATTCTTCCCTTGTTACTGGTTACGGGACTTAGTGGCCTATACCTTGCTTTTGTTATAGCACAAAAACTCACAAGGTGGGAGGTCAATGGTCACAGATGCGGCAAAAAGCTGTTGAAAATGGAGGCGCACATGTGGGGCCAAGTTTAGCAAGTACAACTCCATTGCTGGTGCTAAAAATATGAATAAACTCCGTTTGTTGTGCAATTTTGAGGAAGTGTATAGTGACTTTTGGGGCTTTTGGTAAATGTATACCTGCACACACAGACAAGCGCATGAACACACGTCAGATTTAAACAAATTATAGTCCAGCGGGAACACACTTTTTCCTGAGTCAGGAACCACTACCTCTACTCAGTCTATTAAAGATACACACTTCCCTCATTACTTCCCACATAGCGCATTATACAGTGCAGGTCACCAGTGCTGGCATCCTTATGTAGAAATGTATAGAAGTGTGTGTGTAGTAAGGTCTACCTGTCAGTCTACACTGCACACAGAAATTCAGATATTAATATTTTCCTCCTTCCCTCACATATCTATTCATTTTGACTCTGTTGCCTTGTGGTCCACTTTATGGCCTTCTTCCTCTTTACATTATCTCCATAATGCTGTTGTCAGCCATGGTTAATAATTAAGGCCATGGCCATCAATTCATCCATCTTGTGTAAATGTACAGTGCTCTGTCCAGTAACAGTCAGCGACTTTGTATAGTAGCTAATAGCTAACAGCACTGATTGCACATGGGTGTGAATGTAGAATTCTTGACGCAAATATTGTGTGTGTGAATGATTGACCTGATACATCACACGTTCACACTTGTGCCATGTCGTTGGTTCTAAGTGTTTAAATAGTCATGATATTCTACTTTAGAAGCACACGTTAGGTTACACGTTAAGTGTTTCCTTTAAAAAAAAGCACAATTTTTTCTTTTAAAAAAGAAAAACAACACATATTATCAAGCCTGTGAAAAAATAAGTGCACCCCATTGACATTTTTCCTATTTTTACAGTGTCTCTATATTTGGAAACAACTTTAAGAAAAAAAATTGCTTTTTCAAACACTTATTCAACAAAGGCGAAAGTAAATACACTCTTGGCCTCAGATGTCCGTATTCCCCTTTAGCAGCAATAACTTATTTTAGGGGTTTGAGACGCTTGTCTGTCTGACATTTGCTGTATTTTTTAAATTCTTCATTCTTGCAATATTCCTTTAGTTGAGGTCAAGATGTTTGAGAGATTTCTGGATTACTGTTCTTTTCAAATCCCAACTTTTTAATCTTCTGAAGAGCATCTTCTGCTAAAAAGCTGCCTTCTGTATATGCCATATACAGGTGCTGGTCATAACATGAAAAAGTTCAATATTTCTTGACATTCTTGACCTTTGCAGGTGTTTTGAGTTAATTAGCTTATTAGGATGTGACTTTACAAAATTTCCAAGAACTTTTTCACAATATTCAAATTTTCAGTCAAAATTTCTAGAAATAAAGGCGTAATATATTTTGCTCTATTTGTAATGAATCTATATAATATGTGGATTTCACATTCTGAAAGGAATGTCAAGAAATTTTGAATTTTTTTCACAATATTCAAATTTTATAACCAGCACCTGTGTCTAAACAATTTTATATACAGTCTTTGTCTGTATATTTTTGGACAAACTGTAGTCTTGTTTTCTTTTTGGAGAGCACAGTTCTTTTTCTGATCATAGAGATATGCACTTTCACACCAACCGTTGCAAGAGAGACCTGATGAAAGACTGGGGTTCTTGGAGACGTCTTTTCACATCAAATTGTCTGTTCCCAAGCTGATTCTTGCTGGGCCTGGACACATTGGCAGTTATTTGAAATCATCACTGATTTTAGTCTCAATAACTTTGACATTTGCAAATCCTTTGCCAGACTCATGACCATCTATAATCTCTTTTTATCAGATTCTTTAGATCTTGGACTGATGACACCACATGCTTTAATATAGCAAAGAGAACACCAGATCCTGGGGATCAGATTTATGTAAAGTTAAAGAACGGTTCCACCTGCAGGAACATCTAATCAATGGCACCTAATAAAGAGCCCATGATTAATTTTACGGACTTGTAATAAACATAAGGGTGCACTTACTTTTTTTTCATGTAAATTGTCCGTTTTGGTTTATTTTTATATTATGAAAGTGATTACAGGTCAGAAAAACTTTTAATGTGTAATTCTTAGAATAGAATCACCTTTACCTGGAGTATTTTACTATTTTACGACATGACATACCTGCAGTTCTGAACACATATAACAACAGCTGCAAAAGTTCTTACCATTCAGGTCTTACTGTTTTAATCTTCACCTTTGAGAAGTAAAGCGAAGCACATTATTACTACAGGAAGGATTTGTGTATAGAAAAATGCACTAGTGGCATAAAAACATTGCTTTTTCGAGGTGTAAGCATGTGCAGCTCTACATGCTATACATATTTTAGCACTGAAGTGAGTCTGAATGCTGATTTGGCCCGTTTGTAACAGCGACATGGAGTGCCCATATGTCCGGCCTTGTGCCAGAAAGGAACTCACATAAATACACACCAACCATCCTTGAATCTGTTCAGGCGTCTGTACCCTTCCTTTTCCACTTAGTACCTCCATCCATCCATCTGTCTTCTCTCCTCCCGCAGCTCCAGGGCACCTGAGCCGGGCTTGACCTTGCTGCTTCCCAGGATATGATCTCACCTTACAGCCGATCTCCTCTCCGCACTGCTGCGTCAGCCTGCGGCACTGAGGACAAGCACACACTTTCAGTCATCACACACTACAGCGGCGTGCAGTGCAGATCAATGCTACTCAGGTTAAGATATGGGCTCATCAGTCATGGCTGCACATGCTTACTGTAGATGTGAGAGACACAAACATCTCTGAAGGCACTTTAGGTGACTTTCCTGTTTATCTTTAGCAGGGCTCTGCCATAAGGGCATGAGAACGTGTGTGTGTGTGTGTGTGTAGTATCTAGTGCTCATGGCAGTTGTAGTCAACTATAAAATTTGCATATGAATTTACTACTTGGTGTTTAATATTTCACAATTACAGTCTAGTTAGGCCTGCAAGAACTACAAAAGTCTAGTCTAGTAAACTACAGGTCAGTTCTGGGGTTTATGGGAGTTGTAGTTCATTTAAAAGTTTAATTCAAAGCATCGCAACTGTAATGCCTTAGATAAAGTCTGATTTATCGAGCTCAGATGCACCTTTTCTCTCAAACAGGAAGTGATATATCAGTATTAATGATAAAAAATGATAGTGGGTCATTAATACACACACAATAATATGCAATGCGTCTTAGCAATGATGCCACACTCCCCCATCATTGTTCTGCAGTTACTTTGCTCGCACCACAACAGTAAATAAACGCAACGAATGGCATTAGGGGGATCTTTCCACCATCCAATAATCCTCAGCAAGTTTCTTAAGCAGATTTATTATAAATTAATGCAGGGGAAACAGCAAATATGCATTGTTTTGTTTGTTTATTTGCTTGTGTTTTTGCATGTGTTATGCTCTCTACTGTATCTCCATATCCACTATGCTTGTGTGTGAAGGACAGAGTGCAGAACGTAAAGCAGTGTAAATTATTTTTAATAAGACGTGTAAAGATAATTGCATATTGCCGATAATGTTGAATGAAAAGAGTTTGAACGCGGTCGAATGTTCTGTTTAACATTTCTCATGGGGGGACACTAAACCACAGCGGGAAGCAGCCACTGCCGCACATATTTCACAATAATATTGTTAATATTGAGAAAATCTGATATGGTAACAGCCCTAGCATTGTTGCATCAGTTCTCAAAAACACTGTATTGATTATTAATTGGCCGCATGCAATAATTCGTGGCAAGACAGTGGTTAGTTTTTTGTTGTGTTTAAACCGCCGACCAATAGAGCATTAGTGCTGTTATCTATCTTCAGCCTTTTGATTCTTCCAGGACAGTAAAGGTGCATTAGCAAACCCAGCTGACCCGTAACATTACCACTGATGGCTGAATCCAATATAGCTAGAGTGGCTTCCGTGATGAAGAAGGTGCTAAAGGCATCAGCAAGAGACATGCTGTTTGCAAAACACGCTCATATCAAGGAACACGGCTGTGGTAGCATGTTTGTCTGATGTACAGCAAACGGCTACTGATAACTGAGTGAAATCACATCAGCTCACTCAGGAAATAACACACCACAGCAAAAACATGGACAAAATCCCACTGTTCTTCATGCAGAAAAAAGTATTTTAAAAAGTATGGTGTTTTCTTTATGCTAATACTTGCTTATAGTATCACAATCGGAACCGTAACCCATATCGACCTAACGTATCTCATTTGTGGATCCAGAAGTCGAGACACCTTCTACTCCATCTACTGCCTTTGCTCTCTTTGTCTGTATTAAATTTAAAAACTAATAACTTTAAAATCTAACATTTCATACCAACATGCACTTGTCCTCAGTTATCTGCGCAGATATTTAATCCATAAACTGCAGAACTGGAGATGAAAAACGTTTTAGATGATTATTCTAATACTGTGTTTAAAATTGTGCAACTCTTGCAACTGTTTCCATTATATGTAAAGCGCTGCGAAATATTGCAATGATTTAGACATGGTCCTAAAAAGCATTTTTTCCAACATGGCGTGTTTGAGTGTGAGAGTTGTTGGTGATCACTGAACTCAGAGATTCAGTGTAAGTTTTGACCAATTTGGATTTTAATTTGAAATCTCCAGCTCACTGTCCCATGCTTTGGCGCTGTAACGCGGAGGTGGCAGCAGTGGCCTAGTGGTTAGGACCTTGCCCTTGGGATCTCACGGTTGCAAGTCCTGGCCCAGGTACCACTGAGGGACCCTTGCGCATGGAACCATCCCACTACACTGCTCCTGAAGCGCTGTGTCATGAGTGGCTGGGTTAATGCAGGCGACTCTTTTTGCTGGTGTACGTTGAGTGTGTTCACAATGAGAAACAGCCACATTTCCTTTCACTACAGTTTTAAAAACAATGCCAGAGAAACCATTTTGCTAATGGAAGGAACCGAGACTTGTGCATGTGGAAAACCTTATAAAGGTTCAGAGAAGTTTCTATCCCACTTTATTATTTCTTAATGGAATTTACCTTTATATCACAGTCATTCGTGTGAATTTTGAACACTCACATGTTGAAATTACACTGTAAACGCTTCTTCTTTCGACTGCTTCCGTTTCCATTTCTTCCCGTCTTCTGCATCGTCCTCTCTTCTTCTGCCTTCGTTCCTGGCAGTTCCATCCTCAACATCACAGTATACTCACCCCCCAACACAATCTTTCTTTTCTGACTTTGTCTCCACACTGTCCAGTCTGTGCTGTTCCTCTAATATACTCCTCCCTAATTCTGTCCATCCTCCTCACCCCCAACACAAACCTCAACATCTTTAACTCTTCAGCTCTGCTGTCAGAGTCGCCGTCTCCAACCCGTATAACATAGCTGGTCTCACTACCGTCCCTTTCACCCCTGCTGGTACCCTTACTGTAAGAGTTGTGTTTGAGAAAATCCCTCTTTCACAGTCACAGATAAGTTTAACAGCAAAGTAGATGTGACACATCATGCAGGATGAAGAGCATGGTTTACTGCGTATGACATATCAGCTGATGGTACAGGTGCTGGTGCCGGTTAGAAGTGACGAGTAAACAGCGTTCAGCCTGCGACTGCAACAGAGGTGTGGCTTAAATACTCTTCCATAGTTAGAGGCTGACAAATGAGGAGGTTTTGGAGAGGAGCATTCCCTATAGAGCTGCATTGGGCCAATGGTTCTCTCTCTCTCTCTCTCTCTCTCTCTCTCTCTCTCACACACTCTCTCTCTCTCACACACTCTCTTACCCTCTCTCTCTTGCTGCTAAGAGCAGTCAAGGACAGGAGGGTCAGGAGGCTCTGCAGCTCCCCTCCGGCTCCTGCAGTCCTTCATGAAACACAGAATTCAGCAGTTTAGCGCGCCTGTGTGAATAACTGTGTTATACAGACAGACAGAGAGAGAGAGGGAGAGAGAGAGAGAGTATCAGTAAAAAGTTGCAGAGTCTGCCGTACTCATTCAGCATCAGCATTACTGTTATACTGAAGATCAGTGCTATTATCCAGTTATCCACACCACACAGCCTAGCAACCAGCCAACAGTGGACTGTTTGGGATGTTTGCCGAATATATAAATCAAACACGACTACTTCCTAACAATGCTATATAGGAACTACACTGGAAATCTGTGAACGAGAATTTCTTTAGTGAGTGAATAAAAGTGAATAAAAGACTATTTGCCAGTGTGAACACATTTAATCAAACCACAACAAAATGCATTTAAACCAACACGTGCAGCTGTGGGCGGCTATCAACAGCGCCCAGGGAGCAGCGTAGTGGGACAATACAGTACCTTGGTCAAGTGTCCCTAAACGACGCCTGGGATGGGACCTTTTGATCCTAGGGGCAAGGGCTGAACCACTAGGCCACTGATCTCGTCTGTAACCAGTCCTGTTCTTAGCCCCATAATTGTGAACATTTTTCTATGTTCAAAGGGGGAACTGGTGTTTTCAGGGTCACAGAACTGGTAAATCTGGAGTCACAGAACATAAGATAAGATGTTTTTTGTCTCCAACACAACAGCTTCGTTATCATAAGCAAAACATTTCGTTCCGACTTCAAGGACAGATACGCACTCACGTCACGAAACAGAGCATCATTTGATTTGAGCAACTACAAACATACGTCATATCACCTGATCACTCCAGACTCTGAACACACCTATCAACATGCCCATTACACTCCCATTACACTCCCATTACACACCCATTACACACCCATTGACACGCCCACTACACGCCCATTGACACACCCATTCATGTCCTGTCTATAAGAATCCCTGACAAAATTCAGTCTGTGTGCTCAGCCTTCAGAACTCCAGTTTTGAACAATCTGAGTCATGCTTTCTCTCTCTCTCTCTCTCTCTCTCTCTTTTGAACTTTTTTTAACTGTAATTTTTCTCTCTGTTAAATAAAATCTTCAAAAATGAATTTGCCGACCGAACCTCATCCTGAAAGTATGTGACACAATGTTACGATTTTCTATGTGTTTTAAAGCATCACCACCAACGCCCCCTTCAAGGTGATAAGCACTGGAATCGCTTTGTAGTCTGTTGACAAATAACAGCTAACGCTACAGAATTTTATTGGTGACAAACTTAAATTGATCATGACAAAATATATTAAACATTTTAATAAATTTAAGGATCCATCAACTTTCGTGCTGTTTTTTTTTTTTTTTGTTTGTTTGTTTGTCTTTTAATGATTATTATATGTCCAAAAGTATTCAGACATCCCTATTAATTAGTGAATTAATAGCTATTTAAAGAGGAATTCTACTGCTTTACTGCAATGCAGCTACTTTGTATGATTATAAAACATTAACAACTTTAGTACTGAGATGTTGGGTACAGGTAGGTTTCTCCTCTAAGGTGCTCATGGAGTAGGTCACTCTGGAGGTGTGTCCAGGTGTCAAGTCTTCTGGGCCTGAGCTGTGGAGCAGCGTAACAGTGATGGAGCTATGTCCAATACCTTTGGGATGAGCTGGAGTGACGTGATCCTTAACTAATCAACCAACATCATTGCAAGACCTCACTGCTGCTCTAATTGCCAAATGCAACCAAATCCTCATGGCCATGTTTCGAGGGTAGAATCGTCATAGCAGAGGAGACGCTGTTACTGCAGCAAAGGGAACTTTCTGACAATAACTTTGATTCCAGGAGAAAAGTCTCCATAACAGTGCGACTGGATGATTTACTTCACATACTTATGTAAATGTTTGGTCAATTTATTTTTGCTCCAAAAAAGCTGTATTAAATATGCGACAGTTTGGAAATACTTTCGAACTGATATTCATGAAAAACACTACTTGGGAATTTGTGGGCCTAGTTTTTGGTTTTGGGATTTTTACAAAAATGAAATAAAAATGAAATGAAAATATTGATGGTTGTTAAGGTTTTATATTTCTTATATTTTTTATATTCTTTATTTCTCTATTGTGCACTATTTATTGTTGATTGTTGTTTGCTCTTAGATTGCTTTTAAATTGTTTTTAATTTGTGTTTATGTATCTGGGGGTCACGGGTGGTCGCAAAAAAGCATTTCACTACACATCATACTGTGTATGACTGTGTATGTGACAAATAAATTTTTTATTTGAATTTGAATTTGATTCCATGCTGCAAATGACAGTTCTATCTGGTTTGTTTTTAACAATGGCTAATCTCGTCTCTACAAATAAATCAGAAGCATTTCAACCAACTTTGAGGCCAAAATCAAGCTTTTATAGTCGGAACGATAAGAGTCTGATACTGCAATGGCAGATTTTGCTGCAGCACGCTGTGGGTGGACCAGGTGTGTGCTGCAGGATAAATGTGTGTGTATATGCAGAAAAATATACTGCGTACTCTATTAAATATTCTGTCCTGCGTGTGCGGCTCATAATATACTGTTTAGGTTCGCTGATGCTGTCTGTAAGCAAGGCCCATAGCTCTTAGCTCTTGTTTGCTTTCTCTCTCCCTCTCCCTCTCCCTCTCCCTCTCTCCCTCTCTCCCTCTCTCTCTCTCTCTGCTGACTCACTGTCACTGGCCCAGAATATGCTGCCTGCCTGCATTACACACATGCCCACCTTCTTCCATTAGTGCCTACTCAGCATCTAATGTTTGTAAGCCATTGAGGATGAGCTCTGGGACCAGGATTCCGAAATCATATCACTGATCACATTACAGGACCAGACTAACAGGATCAATGTGTTTCACTTGTTTCAGTGTATTTGCTATTTAGATGAATTATTTAACTCAAAGTAATGTGAAATAAAAATGCATGCAGTGTGTCTTGGCTACAAGTGTGTAGACCTCGCAGTGATGTAAGATGTTAGAAAGAGACTGATGCAGTGATGGTGTCGGATGTTCTGCTGGACAGAATACTGGAACACTTTGCACACCAGAATTACATCGAGGAGCTGCTACACAAGGTAAGTGTGCTGCCGCCATCTTGTGGAATTAAGGTTTTCTGATCTGAAAAGATTCCCACACATGACAAACGCTTTGTTTTCGTGTCTGCATGAAGCGATGACCAAAAGATTAATGCCCTGTATTCGTTACATATTAAAGTTAGCAGATTATTGCAAAAATCACTATCACAAAATATAAGTTACAAAGGATGCTTAATTGCGTTGTTACAAAACAGTATTAATAAAATATATTTTTGAAATACACTAAATAACAATATTAGTATATAAGTGTTTTTTTTTCTTTACGTGTGTGTATTAAGTAAATAAATAATAAAAAAAATTGTAAGTCTGCAATGACAATAAAGATTGTATTATAAAATACAATTATGTATTATAATATCATATAATTTACATAAATACACAAACACACCAGAAACAATTAATAATAATAACATGCATTTATGTATATCGGTGCTGTTTATTTATGTGTGGTCCCTTTAAAGTTTGAAGCTCTATTTTGGCGGGGGAAAAGAACCAATCGGAGAAAAGCACGTGGTTGCACGTCGTGTTGCGTCACTGGGTCTATATAAACTAACGCCTACCGTCTGTACGTCAGAGTACACCTCCTAACCCTAAATTTCCAATGTTTCCTGTCCGTTGCGTTTGCTGTTTTTTCCTCCAGCTTTCAGTAAGCTACAGGGAACTTACCGTCGGTATCAGTGTGCTTTAAAAAAGCTTGGAGAGTACTCTCGTGCTCAGTCTGTCTGGTTCGAGCGTGTTGTGCTGTGGACAGCGAGGCTGCCGCGAAGAGTTCTTCTCTGATGCGCGCGCGCGATACTTACCGGACAGTCTTCCAAACTGAGCAGATCAAACTGAGTGGGGCTACTGTTTGCACATCATCTAGCGATCGTGCAGTATAGCCCCTGCTCAAACACTTAACATTTTAGCTAGTAATGCTTTGATGGCTTTGTCTTCATATTGTCTTTCTAACGTTGCTGCTTGTATTCATGCTCTTTGAAACTGCGAGTAGTAATATGGTGAGTTCAGATTGACTTGTGTGCAAAATAGATGGAGATATGTTTACCATCAGCCTAGCATGACCTGTGGTACACGGTGTTCTGACCCCTTCCTGTTTATAGCCGCCATTCGCATTTTGTACAGCACGAGCTCCTCTCTGATTGGACCAGGTGGCCTAGCGTTAACCAAACATAACAATGTCCACATTACAATTCACCACTTGCTTGGGTTACACTTGGTAGGAACCAACTTCTACCTATCTGGAGCTGGCTAATCCCTCATCCGCGTCCTGAAAGTGTCTCAGGACTTTTTTTCCCCCCAATAATTTAAACTGTTCTTGCAGCCTAATCTCACCACCTGACAGGTGCCAGTGTAATGACTGGTCAATGAGATTCACTTTCCCCTTCACTGGTCATGTTATGGCTGATCAGTTTATAGCTAATGTCCTGTAAATGTAAAAAGATCAGCCCAAGCTTAGAATAATGCTGGATGCAGTGTGATGTGAACCTTTATTTTGAAATGTAGGGGCGTACACCTCAGGTCCTGGAGGCCGGTATCCAGCAGTTTGGTAGTTTCCCTCAAACGCACTTGCTCAGCCCGGCACTTAACAGGTGAGTTGACCCAGGTGTGTCTGAGCAGTGTCTGTCTTTCCCATCTGCGGTCATCAGTTTGGACTGATAGACCATGTAGACCAAGGACATCAGCTGTTTGTTGGTTTCCCTGATCAAGCACAAAAGGGTTTTAATTGCCAAACAGTAAAATCTATAGAGTGAAACCAACTCTAAGAGTTTTAACACCGTTTCAGATGACATATGGTCCCACCCTACAAAGTGTTAAAATAACTCCAAAGCAAGTGTAACATTTCTGGTGTTTTTACTCAAAATAGTGTGAAAATGTAACACTACCAGTATACATGGAGTACATAAAAATTAACATTAGAAACTTTAACACCCTGTAATGTCTTTTTTAAATCATTGCGGTTTCAGAAAGTAACTCTAAATGGTATAGAAATTTACAACAAAAGTGTTAAGTTTACTCCCTTTATAGTTCAAGCTTGTAGTGTAAATAACATTTTCTGCAAAAATACATACTTTTTAATGCACGTTTGTCAAAACAATCAAATGTTACCAATTTGCTTTTAAATCAGCAAACAGTACGGCACAATATACACATTTCTATTATCGATTCCATATGACACTTGCATATCAAATTGTCTGTAGTACTCCAGATGTTTAAAAAAAAATAATAGGACCTTTTCCAGTCTTTACTACTCTGTAAGCATGAAAATGTTTGTCAAAACACACGGTATCAATTACAAAAGTAACCATAAGCACAGTATCATCCTTTATGATCAATGATATCTGAGAAAACTGGCAGCTCAAGCTTCCCACATATTACTAGACCTGGGCGAAATGTAAACCCCTGGTGTTTTACTCATCTGACACACACGTTAGTACAAGCAGGTAAATTTGCTACCCCTCTGCCTCCTATCACATCCACTGACGCCATTCTTCCTGGGCCAATATACACTTTCTGATTATAAGCCATTTGATTCTAATGTTGGTAGCTAAAGTTTTAGTGATGTTTTTAAAATCCTTTAATTGTTTTTTGAAAAAATTGTTTGCCTTCATAGCGCATACACCAGCTAAGAAGTATTGCCCAATGCTTCGAAATACACAGAGGGTGGTGTAGTGAGTTTGTTTGAGGACGGAAATGTCCAAACTTTGCAGGACACTGGTCCTCATTTTCCGCCCCAGGGTTGTCACTTTACTGTCAGAATACTGACATTTGCCCTTGAAACATCAGGGCCATCAGAGTATTGATATTTCTGTATTCTGCACACTTCCTGTGTAAGACTGATGGGCAGGTTTCAGAGCTACTATACAGTAAAGCAGGTGTGTGTGATGCTCAGGGTATTTGAATTAACCTGTAAATAAACTTTCTCAGCGGCGAAATGAGCCTGGATGCCTGTGTCCAGCACAGTTTGGTAGTTTCCCTCCTCAAACACACTCAGTACACCTGGCAGGTAACAGGTGAGTTGACCCAGGTGTTTGATCAGGTCAGATTGATGAATGCAGATGGGAACGGGTCATTTATTAAGGAGATTTGGAATAGAAACCGGTGCAGGAGTGTAGCAAGTATTAAATTTGCAGAATTTGAATATCATCTTTTTTGCATCCACCCTGGAAGTGATCTACCACAAGAGGAACTCCAGCCCCAATCATTTGTATTTGAAAAATCATTAAATGTTTTATTTCAGACACTGATGGTGCTACACGGGCTTCATGATGTGATGCTTTAGAAGATCGGTGCACAGTGGTGGTGGAGGGTGTCTGCATGGTTTGGTAGCTCCCTCTTTGTTGAGCACCTGCTAATCTGCAGCTGAGGAGAAGCTGAACAATGTGTTCAATATCTCGACTGTAAGGCCACCACTTCAGCACTGTCTTTGTGGAAGCAATGAAAACTGCACAATAATTTCTGAAGCTTCTAATAAAGCTCCTGACCTCCATGTTGAATTGTCTGTTTCCTGCACAGTTTCCCTTAATCTTGCCTGCAGTGTGAACACAGTGGAATTAAAAGTAGTTTAAATCCGGGCTGGGTTTGTAGGTGCTATAGGTGTGGATAGAAATGCAGATATTTTACAGCCTAATCTATTTTCGTGCATGTGCGATCATTTTTGAAGTGATGTTTTAATATTTTTTCTGAACTGAATAAGTTCAGTTCAGGTTTGTATATTAAATTAGTGTCCACTTTTTCTCTGATTTTCCTCCGATTATACACATGAAATGAGATGTGAACACTATAAATATACAGCGTTTAGATAAGCGTTGAGCACTGACGGGAGAGTGTGAACGGGTGGATGTCGATCGCAGAGCTATACCTGCTCCCTCCACCGCTGGGGGCCGATTAGCGCGCGAGCGCCGCAGATCGGTTCGATTAATCGAAAGACCGTGCCTGGCTGAGAGGATGCGCAGGCTGCTGTGATTCAAGCTTCTCCGAGGAGCAGTGTTCTCCATGGCGGCCCGCGGCTGCTGATGCGGCCTTAGCAGAAGCCACGATGGCGACGGGGAAGTGGCTGTTGTACGCCGGTCTGTCTCTCTCTCTGGTCGCCTTGTGTTTCCTCACCGTCGCTATTTCGTCCGACCACTGGTACGAAACGGACGCCAGGAGATATAAGGAGCGCTGCCGAACTTTCTCGAACCGCCGCAGCGACCCGGGCTTCATCTACATCCCGAACCACAGCCTCCCCCTGCGCGCAGCCCGCGGGGAACAGCGCGCCGAGCCCCGAAACCGCCGGCATCTGTTCGCCATGAGCGCGACGGACGAGTGCGACAGGCGCTACAATTCCACCAACGTGGGGCTGTGGACCAAATGCTACAGACTCGGCTTCGACCAAGACATCGAGGAGCTCATCCAGCAAGGTGGGTAGCAACCATTATAGCGTCCATCCCTTTGGTCAGGGGCTTAATCACAGCTCTCAGGCTAATGGGCTAACAGCTAGCAGTTGCTCCAGATCCAAACAGATATAACATCTCTGAAGTTGCCACATTCATGTTTATATTACAGTAACATACACACACCGTGAGTAACTGGCCTTTCTGTGAATGACAGTGTTGGACCAGGCAGTATCTAGTATCTAGTCAGAAGGCATCTGTGGACTGTACTCCTGTTTACCACCTTGTCTTTATTCAGGGATCATTGAACGGTGCTCCTACATCAAGTACTACTATACTGCATCGATCTCAGTGCGAAAGGACGTCTCCTACAACATTACCAGGACCATTCAGCAGGATGACTGGCATGCCCTGCGTGAGTGAGGTCCACCTTATTCAGTGGCAAGCCATCATAACAGCCTTCTTACCCACTGTAGATGTTAAATGCTTGTAAAGGGAAAAAACAGTTTAGGAATTTCTAGCCTATAGCTGGAGTTATACTCATGATCTGTTTTTCAGATCTGCGCCGGATGACAGCTGGCTTCATGGGCATGGCATTATCCATCATCCTGTTTGGCTGGACAATAGGGCTTCTGGGCTGCTGCTGGGAACAGGGTCTGATGCATTACGTGGCTGGACTTCTCTTCCTCATGGGAGGTAAGGTTGACATTTTTTAGCATTTAGATTGTCTGCTGTTACATTGCTGCTGTTATAACGTCTGTTGTTATCACAGGTACCTTCTGTATCATTGCCCTGTGCACCTGCGTCGCCGGCATCAACTTTGAATTGTCCCGCTACCCACGTTCCCTGTTTACTCTACCAGACGACATCGGCCATGGTTACGGCTGGTCCATGTTCAGTGCCTGGTGTGGGCTGGGCCTCACCCTGATCGCTGGCTTCTTCTGCACGTTGGCCCCTTCCATCCAGCCTCCACCACCGACGCGCACAACGTACCCCAAATCTCGGATGGAGAACGGAACGGTCTGTTAAACGGATACGAATGAGCACATATGAACTGCAGGTGCACTGATGAACTTCTTGAAGGAAGTGAACACTGGTACTCGAACGCATCATGTGCTAATTTAATGAACCACAGGCAGCGAACGCCAATCTGACCGGTCGCCTGCGGCCCTATTTGAACCTCTGCTGTAAAAGCACGTTTGTACAGACATTGTATAGGTGTTTTATCCTGATGTGACATCAGCACATCCCTGATGGAGCTGTTTGTGTTCTTTGTTTGTGTGCAATATGCCCTTTATTCATGAGAAAAGACTATGATTTTTCACCTTTGCATTCACCAAGACCTCAAGGTTACTTATTTATCTATCAAATATGATGATAACCACCAATAACGTGTTGTTCTGAGAGTGTCTATTACTTCATTAGACAATAAATCTTCTGGTTTAAGTGTTGTACATTATGTCTTCACTTGGATGCAAGGCAGAAAAAAGCAACAATTAAAACATAAGCACCGAGTACTCAATTTTATTTAGGATTCTGTTGTTCCAGACCTGCAGAAAAGGAGTCAATCTTTTATTTCTTTCTTTTTAGCTCCACTTTTTATTAAATGTGTTATCTCAGCAGCATGTTAAAACCAAAAGGTTGGACTATATTGATTTTTGAATGAGTGTCTGATAAATACTGTTTAGTACGGGCCACACAGTACAGAGAAAGAAAAAGGAGAAATGCTTCAGAGGCCAAATGGCTTGGAGTTAACTGTGCTGTTACCAACAGCCATGATTATCAACCATCTCGTTTACATCGCCATCACCGTCCCTCCTTGGCAACCCAAACCCTGATCACTGATGATGTGAGTCTGGCAAATGTGCCGTGGTATTAATCCTTCTCTCTCACTAGGAATGGAGTGCGTAAGTACCACATGGTGGCGTCTCAAACCCTCCATGGATCGCTTACTAGTGAGTCAAATGTGAGTCAGGATACGAAGCCCCCACCCATCAAAGAGGCAGCACTCCATCCTCTGATACAGAGGTACAGCAGTGGCTCCCCCTTGCTGGATGGGGGCCTTTGGCACCCCCTCAGGGGCCCAGGGGCCTCTACGCAAGCACCGTTGTGTCATCAAGTCTTCCATGCACATCTGCATCACAGACTTGTGAGGCAAAGACACTGGTGTACTGCACTGACTCCACTGAACTGTTTCACCTAGGATTTAACCAAATAGCCATTAAGCAGACGACACGTTCACAGTTTTTCATCAGAATGAGAACCAAGGATGGACAGATGGTTGGCAAGAAAGGGGTCGATATCTGTTCGTTGAAACCATTATTAGTTGTGTTCTAATGTTCACTTGGGCAGAAGTAAAGGCCTTTTTCTAAAACCACTTGGTCGTTGTTGCCTTAAGTGTCTAGTTAACAACTATCACCCTTATTATTTCTGTTCTCTGTGCCCGTCCACACATCTATACGGAGATTAAAGTGTCTCTCAAAGAAACAGTGAGACAAATGAATGCTGTAAGGAAGGGCGAGTGGGTGAAGCGTATAAGGGAGGAGAGGGGACAGATGAATAAGAGCTCATGTTATTAATGACAAGGTATTCTGCAGCCTCACACTTCGTTACAGTTAAGTTAAGAGGGATGGAGGGATGGGGGGTTTGTCCCTAGTGGCGGTCCATGCCAGCGCTCTGTAGGATGTCTGTAGCAGTCTGCGCTGGGGGTCTGAAGGCTGTCTGGAAGCCTGGCGGTGGAGAGTGGAACTGGCTGGGGGCGAGTGTGGGAGCAGGGAGGTAGGGTGCCCAGCCGGCTCTGTGCAGCGAAAGGTGGGCGGCTGCGTCCAGCAAGCCTGTGTGCTGAGGCGGGGGCATGGCCACCGCACCACCTGGACCGTCCATCTCCGTCAGTGCCTGCAGAGACTTGAGCCAGTGTGGTGGGTTGTCATCCTGGAGACAGTCCAAACTGCTACCTGTGGATGCAGGGATACCTTGAGTGGTAAATGGAACACAATAAAAAAAAAAAAGGAGAAGCGAAAGAAGAAATGAGCTTTGATCTTAATCTAAACTACAGGCTTATCCAGCTTCCGTTATTCAAATTAGCCCAGTAACTACTTTGAAATATTCACTAACCACATAACACGCGGTTTAGACCCACAGACATTATAAATAGATTCTAGAACAATATCAAACTTTCAGGTTCAAATAGAGAGTAATTTGGGAATTCAGTAGACAGCAATACATATCATTTACTATGACTATTACTAATCCACTCATATTGCTCTTGATAGCTGCTCATAAGGATCCTGAAATACCAGTGTAAGGTGTGTACCAGTAATGATGGCGGGGTCCATCCAGCTGGCCGTGCCATCCCAACTTAGGCTGTGCGAGATCCCCACCGACCCAGCTGGTGCCCCAATGTGGTTCACGCTGGACGTGGAGGAAGAAGAGGACGATGAGGAGGTAGAGTTTGGGAGGCCTCCAAAGTTGATATTGATATTTGGAAGGAGTGCTCTCAAGCCATCCTGCCATTCTTTCACATTTATGCTTTCCACAGAGCTGTTGTTTTCTGCAAATAAAAGAGAGAGAGGAAAACTGCAATTGAGTTTAAATAATAGAAAACCAACAACAAAAGATGAATAAAAAACACACACACAATATTCAGATCACTAGGTTACAGCTGTACAGCTGTGTAGAGCCCAGGTGCATCTATTCATCATCTGAAGGCCCAGAGATGACACACACACACACACACACACACACACACACACACACATTTGGGCACGAGCTGGGGGTACTGCACACTCACCTGATATAGGAATCCCCCCAAGGCCTGTGTTGAGGTGCTGAGGTGGCAAGTTGACGTCTAAGAAGTGGCTGTGTGTGGCTGCTGCACTGGTCACGTGGTTCAAGTGTGTGAGGTTATTGCGGGTGGGAAGTCCCATCCATGGGTGGCGTGAAGCTGTGTGTGGGGGCAGGCTGAAGGAATTGTAGAGGCCTCGATGCTGTAGCTGGGGAAAACGCTGCTGACCGTTGGGGAGACTGGGCTGGTGGGGTGGGAAAGTGGGGGACCGGGGTGAAGCTTCCTGAACTGACAGCTCCTTCTCAATCAGGTCAGCCAGGGCTTTTCTCGTCACATCGAACGGGTCAAAGCCTAGATCATCGTCTTGCTGCTGTTTGGCTGAAGAACCAAAACCGAAGGCTGCCTGCCAGTCAGTGGATGAGGAGACAGGGATGGTGTCTGGAAAAGATAAACAGGATGTTACAGATAAGAAAGGAGCAATGACTCACTTTGTTTCTGTAGTCTGACTGAATTTAGATTTCGTTGTAGTGATGAGGATTTAAACAAAAGTTTGATCAAAATAAATCAGTCAAATGTTAAGGCATGCTTGATGCCTGAAGTATGCTTTAGTTTTGTGCAGAAACTATGAACCTAATGTAGCTAACAAATACATACATCAGACTTCTGCCTCAAAATACAACGTACAAGGAAAATTCATTACTGGTTTTAATACTGTTCATACAATTTTACAGATAAAAAAAAAAAAAATATATATATATATATATATATATATATATATATATTAGGCTTGGGAAGATTCACCGATTCGTATCGATACATCTGTATAAACATGAACGAC
>JBBIGC010000033.1:9459368-9479076 GCA_037576955.1 Lepidarchus adonis
TAGATAGATAGATAGATAGATAGATAGATAGATAGATAGATAGATAGATAGATAGATAGATAGACAGACAGACATATTTGTACAGACAGCGAGACAGACAGAGACAAACAGAGACAGAAAGACAGATACTGTGTGTTATGGGTGCATATGAATTTATGAAGTAAATACACTTGCAGTGATGGAGCTAATTAGCTTCCAGCTCCCAGCTGCTCCAGCTTCTTACAGCACACGGCTCCTTCATGATTTGTGGCCTCTGCTGCAGTTACCAACACTAATGCCAAGTGTAGATTAAAAACCTGGAGCTTTTTAAAAGAACATTACATCTCATGGTTCTTGACTTTGATGGCACTGATGAACAAACTGCCAAACATGAATAAAATACTTGCCCTTGCAAATCCAGATGTTGGCTAAACATAGAGGAGGAGGAGGCTGGACGTGTGGTCTGTGCTGCACCACGGTTCTGGAGGAACACTGTTTCGTTTCGCTGTGTACTGGCCAGAGGCTTGAAATAACAATAAGACTTACTTGTCTTACCTCCACTTAGCTACACTTAGCTCCATTGGCTTCTGGTCGATATGAGGAGACAAGTCCAACCAGAAAAGCACACATCTGAAATCCATATGAAGAACTGGCAAACTGTGGCCAGCCTTCAGAATCAAATAAACACATTCGTGGCTGAAAAGGAAACTCACAGCAATTCAAACGACCGATTTCATTGATGAATCAGGTCTGTGCAGATCCGGTTTCTGACATATGTACCATCGTCTGGGAATGCAGAGCTTCACAATTACACCTCAATGTGGCGTTTGCAGATCCACTATAATGAATGGGAGCGTTTAAGCAAACTGCTCAAGGTCCTAGACCTAACCCGGTGTCACAGTAGTCTCCTGTTTCCCCCCATTTCTCTTTCATGCTTCGAGCCGGGCGCTCTAACTATGTGAAAATGTTTTGCTAATATGATGGATCTTCTCATGCGAGGTAGCTACAGGTTTGTCACTGTATAAATCAGACGGGAAGCAGGTATTCTGTCAGCGGCATGACCTGCGCAGATGGTTTTTGCATCTCAGCTAAGCTCTTCTAGGCTTTAGGACCATGTATTCTGGCCCTGTGTACTTGTCTTGGTTCATTACAGTGCTTGGAAGATCTTCATCTTATCTTACCTGCTTATTGGGAAATTGTACAGCACAACTTCTCTGATGCTGGTAGTATTTTTGGTTCTGCAAAAAGTTTGAGGCTGCGAATGATACACAGTATCAGAGATGGATTCTGTGATGGTGAGCTGGCCAGGTTCTGCTGCAGCAAAGCACCCCCAAACCATGACACTTCCACCACCATGCTTCACAGTTTGTATGAGGTTCTGGAATGCTGTATTTGGTTTACGGCAGACATGTTCTCTGCTCTGGTGTTTATTCCAGAACATTATTCCAGAAATCCTGGTCTATGTTCTCCCTAGCAAACTTCAGTCTGGCCTAGATGTTTCTCTTTCCTCCTTGAACACCTTCCATGCAAGTTAAAATTGTCCAGTCTCTTTCTGATTGTAGAGGCAGCTTCACCTTATCTTACCTGCTTGTTTGTGCGTTGGGAGATTGTACAGCGCAACTTCTCTGATGCTGGTAGTATTAAAACGTTTGTGTCTTTTCTGCTACAGTTTTGCTAATTAGCGTCAATTATTTATTCCAAAGATGTTTCCTTGTTTGGTTCTTTGTTCATCAGGGAGATGCCTCATTTAACTGGGAGTAGGTCACTGAAGGAGCGGAATTCTGACTGCAGCATTTTTGGAATTTCAAGACCACAAGAGGGAGAACTATGGTGAGGGCAACGTGCCCAGGAACTGTAATCAATCGCAGATGTGTAAATTAGAATGTGTCCTCAGCTTGTGTCATGTGGGAATGATTTGTGGGCTTGATCCTACCTTGTGGTAAGCGAGCTGGACAGAAAGGCAGAAAGCCTGGGAAATCTATAACGTGCCCGGCACTACTAAGTCAGCGCTCTTTCTTTTCCCCCCTTTTTCAAGCCTTAGCAAGAGTGAAGAAGGATATAAGAGGAGGAAGAAGGAATCAGGGTTTAGGAAAGAACAAATTCCTTCATGCACAGAAAGTGCTGATTTAACCCATCGTGGAAGTTCAGATCTCACTCTGTGAGAGTTAATCTAACAAAGATGAGCGTTGTCTATATCGAGACGTTCTGCAGAAGCCTACTAGACTTTCCAATGAATTAAATGGGCCTTGGCTGCAACATAAAGATGTAGACTCCTACCAAATGTGGGAAGTTCTTTTAAAAGATTCTTTATGTCCCCTTGAGTCAATTCTGCACTGATTATTTTGGTCAACGAGTCAATTTATCTAAACCTTAATATTTGCAGTGATTTGGTTCAACACTGTTGTGTGCAGTCAGAATAAAATATGATATATCTTCACACAACCTGCTGCATTTACATTAACCCATAATAGATCACCAAAATTTTGAACTGATTTCTAATTGGGAGTAACACCTTACCCCCCAATAGCTAGTGTTACCACCTTTGGCTGAAATAACCGCAGCAAGATGCTTCATGTAGCCATCTACAAGTCTCGTTTTGAGGAAAGTTTGTCCCACTTCTCAATTTCTTGCATGTTCAGCTTGTTTCAAGTTACCACACTTCTCATTGGGATTAAGATCTGGGCTTTGATATAGCTACTCCTCAAGCACCTTCTGATACACAGTATCAGAGATGGATTCTGTGATGGTGAGCTGGCCAGGTCCTACTGCAGCAAAGCATCTCCAAACCATGACACTTCCACCACCATGCTTCACAGTTTGTATGAGGTTCTGGAATGCTGTATTTGGCTTACGGCAGACATGTTCTCTGCTCTGGTGTTTCTCCCTAGCAAACTTCAGTCTGGCCTAGATGTTTCTCTTTCCTCCTTGCACACCTCCCATGCAAGTTAAAGTTGTTCAGTCTCTTTCTGATTGTAGAGGCACTTTCACATCAACAGAAACAAGTCTGTGATGTGATTTTAGAGTTTTTGGAGACTGCTTTTAGCATCTTGTGATCTGCTCTATGGGTGAACTTGCTTGTTATTTTGAAAATTCTCCACTTGTAGACTATTATCTGGACAGTGGAATGGCTGATTGCAAATTCTTTTGAGATCTTTTTAAATTCCTTACCAGACTTTAAAGCTGCTCAGTCTTCTCTCTGAAGGCTCCTTTTAATCTCACCATGGTGTTCACTCCCACCTCAACAGTTAGTTGAGGATGTCTGAAGTTTAAATTGGGAAAACCTCCTTCAAATGCTGAGTAATAATGTGCACATGATGTGCGACACCTGTGTGTGATTTGATTTGATTTTGATTTTAATTAGGAATAAATATATGGGGGTCAGATAACGCATTTTTGTACAATTACATTTTACAGACGATTTTGAAAAGCCTTTTCATCAGTTTTAATTGTTTAGTTACTTGAATCTCCCAGAAATGTTAAAATTGATGTTGTTACGAGATGAAGTGTTTCTGATGGAAATGGAAAACTGGCGGAAGAGGGGCGGAGTTAGAGTTTGTTTTAATGGAAGTTAGCGATTGTTGAGAGAGAGAGAGAGAGAGCGAGAGAGAGAGCTAACAGTGCAGCTCGTTTAATTAGTAAAAGAGCACAAACGTTACAGAGAGTCAGGAAAGAGCTGAATGGAACTAATAAAACCCGGGTCCCAATGACGTTGCGCTACATGTGAGTTCTTTAAGCGGCTGGTCCAGAAGAGAAGATGGGCATCCACACTGACTTGGCGAAAAACGGAAAAAGGTAACAACATTTATACAAAAGGCTAAATGTCCACAAATACATTTCGTTTAGACTTTCTCTCTTCCTCGATAGCATCCAACGACAAAACAGTTTTGATACGAAAAGGCAGTTACAGAATGATTCACTACAGGAGGGCGGAGCCCCGGTGTTACGAAGAGAGGAGTAGTGTACGGAAAGCGCGGTGGGTCATTACAGTCATTACACACCATGTTTACTACAGCCTGGCTACTGTTGGAGATCAGCGTCTATTTCTATTTCCATCTTTCAAACCTGCCGTTTAATGGAAACGGGCATTAAAAAGAAACAGGATATTATTAGAAGATATACTGTATACTCAAAACAATAAAAAATATACACTAAACACAACAAAATAGACTGTACACATGACAATATAAACTGTAATTCTGTACATGAAAAGTGGGGGGTACTTACACTACCAGTCAAAAGTTTGGACACACTTTCCCATTCATTGAATACTTTTGAGGGGTAGTGCAGGTATGATTGTCATTATAAATACTGAGGTAGTTGTTCAAGAAATAGGGAAAGGAATGCAGTGCAATAAGATGGAGTGTTTGGAACACCCCTGCAGTCAGGGTTCTTTACACTTCAGGCAGTGGTAGAGGTGTTCACTCATGTCCAGGATGAGTGGGGTTCTTTGCGATGCTGCTGGATTTCTTTTAGAGCCTGGTTCCCACATTAATGAAACTTTCTTCTCATAAGCAAAAGCAACTCCTGTTCCAAAATTCTGTTCTGTAAGAATGTGCCACCCTGTTAGTGGTGCCCATTCCCTTCTCAGCCAGAAAACTGAGCAGTGAGCTTACAGTAAGGAAGCTGACCCTTGTTCAGGTTAAGTTTGAGTCAATATGAACTCTCACACACCCCCACAGTTAATGGACATCAACTCTCTGCTGACAGAAATGACAGCTTTCGGGAGGGTCGTCTGTCACCCAAACGCCGAGCTGGCCCGCTCTCCAGGTCACCGAGGCACAAACGGCTCCACTCCTGCACATATGGAGGCTCTTTGCAGCAGAGTTGCAGATTTGAGCCCTGAGTCCTGCACCTGGAGTGAGGCCAAGACAAACAGGCCCACAGCTCCAGCGGACTCCTCCGTCGCGTCCACTCACCGGGCAGCTGCCTGCTCAGCTCTACACATGTGGAGCAGACACAAGAGCACAGACAAGGCATTGTGTCACACCACGCTTAATTGTTCCCATGTAGATGGATGAAGGATGAAGGTCTGTGTGTTGTTAAGAGGACTTGACTGAGTTCTGGACCAGACCTAGCGAATAAAAACTCATCATAAGTGTTCCTAAGTTCAATTATATACAAAACATGTAAGAGGATTCTCTTTCTAAGGATTCTTAATTCTTTTCTGAAGGCCTACAGCCTGGCACATATGTACAATAACTTTAACTGCTACTTCTGAGGCTAGTTTAGTTCTTAAAGATAATGGAGTGGAATTAAAGGAATAAAAAACAGCCATCCTTCCATTTTCCAAACTGCTTTATTCATTTTGGGTCATGGGGAAGCTGCAGCTGATCTTAGCTGAGTATGGGCCAGGGCAGGGTTCACCTGGTCCATACAAAAAATGTAAACTTAAAAAAAAAAGATCTCAGTCTGTAGCATCTAAGTGTGTTTGAAACCTGAACTTTGCCGGTATTCTGGATAAAAGTCATGGCAGAAAAACCTGAGATTGCCACAACAGCACTGAAAACTTATTTTGAAAGGAAAGTTTACGACCAGAGCGCATTAGGGGCAGAGGAGAGGACATTATTGGTGCATTTCAGGAGGACGCTGCTAATAAAGTTACATAATTACATAGCGGATTCACGTTTATTATTATATTTACAAAATACCACAGTTTTTGTGTTGGTCGTATTATTTTATTTTTTGTTGTATTTATCCGTGACACCTTAAAGGCCAGTCTGTGAAAATATTATCCGACATTAAACCGGTCCATGGTGCGAAAAAGGTTGGGGACCATTGCTTTAAGTCATTAAATACAGGCTAAAACATGAACTGTAAGTGGTACATTACTATCTGGGAATGCTAGTTAGTCATCATCATTAAATGCTGTAAACAGGTCTAGTACAGTCAAACCCTGTTAGTAGAGCAAGTATAGCATGGCTACCCGACCCGAACCCGACGTGTCCCGACAGGCCGGTTTGGGTTCAGACAAATATTTGACAATGGTTATTTGGTTCAGGTTTTGTCACGTCAGCACAAAAACTTTTGATCATTAAAATAGTAAAGGCTACTACACATTGAAGCTCCAAAAGATCTGTCTAAAATGATGCAATTGTAAAAGTATTTGTATATAAAAAAAATACAATAGTTTTTAATGTTAATTAAAAGTAGGGCGTACGCTCTGTCACACTGGTTCATTTGCTTTTTCCTTGTACACGGGGATTTGTCGGTGTAGTCATGACAACGGTTCATTCAGTAGCTGTACCCGAAACCGAAGCATCATGGGAGACGTACGAAAGAAACAGTTATCAGGAGAATTCAAAACAACAGAAAATGAAGGGAAAGTCTACTTGTGTGTTTGTTTAAAGAGAGGATCATTATAATCGCTTGGCAGCGGCTGTTTCAGACGAACATTAAAACTCCAGTTGGGTTTGGACAGAAACACATAAATGCAGGTCGGGTTTGGGTCGAGCTCGGTCACTGCTCTGTCGGGTTCAGACAGAAAAAAAGGGCTCAATCAGCAGTCTAGTGGCAAGCTATCGCAACGGATCACCGGGAGGCACTGGCGTTTGCTACCTATGTGTGCTGCTGGTTCATATTGCCGCATGACGCTAACAGGTTACCGGCTGTTAATAAAGCTTCCACAGCATCCCTGAGTTAATCGTGTATGAGTTAATAATGAGAAAACAGTGGCGCAGCTAACAGCGTTAGCATTAGCATTAGCAGCAGTAGCTGTAGCAGCAGCAGCCAAACTATAGAATTAGCAGAACTGAGCACATTCTAGGCTACAGCGCTAACACAGACCCAAGTTTGCTGAGCTATAAATGGAGAAATGCATACAGTGGGCACATTGCACGTAGGGGCAAGGACGAAGGCGAAGTTGGCAGTTTAACGAGGTAAATAAAATGGAAGGAAGTATGTTCTGCAGCCTTTCATGACAACAAGCGAGGTTAGGAAGCTAACGGGGTTTGACTGACAGCAAATGCTACATTACAAACTATAAGTGAAAATGACTACAAAGAAAATAAATAAAATTCTAGTCTTGGTGAATAACCTTATTTTAACTGCAATTTAAAACTTCACTTATGTAACACCGATGGGCACTGTATGTTCAATTGTGTAAAACAAAACATACAACATTACATAGAACATGCATACATACATACCCTGATTAGCCATAACATCAAACCCACCTGCCTAATATTGTGTCCCCTTAATGTTGTCCGAACAGCTCTGACTGTGGTGCGCTCTGTTCTGACCCTTTTCTATCAGAGTCTACATGACCATTTTGTGCTACAGTAGCTCTTCTGCTGGATCAAACCCCTTCACTCCCCACATGTGTCAGTGAGCCTTGGGCCCCCTTGGCCCTGTTGCTGTTTCATCAGTTGTCCTCCATGTTTGGTAGGTGCCAGACACTGAATACTGGGAACATGCCAGTGTTTCTAGCCATCCAGGTTGGCCTTTGTCAAAGTGGCTTAGATGCTTACATTAGATGCACATTTGTCCTGCTTCCAACATGTCAACATAAAGAACTTACTGTTCATTTGTTGCCCAGAATATCCCACCCTTATCATAATATAACTAGATTTTTGAGAAAATTTTATTTACTTCTTGTCACTAATGCTGAATACACTTCGTTTTGTGATCTTTGCTCAGAATTACATCAAGTTAAACAGGACTAGTTATGCTCTCACTGTAATCAAACTTTTATACTCACAGTGGAGACAGTGGCAGAAATGCTAGGTTTCTGTGTTTACTAAAAAAAATGTTCAGTAGACCTGCGCAAATGGGTCACAGATTGGTATGAGGACATAAATGCACATGGAAAGCTTGTAGTCCAGTATGTAGCATGCAGTTATATTCCAGCCATTGCTGTTTTTGGACATCACTGGATCACTAGTACATAGCTGCTGAATGCAGACGAGATGTTTAACAGAACTGCATGCAGGTTTAGCGCTGTATACAACTTTACTGTATGTCTGACAGTAAGAGTGTGTTATTAGTGACAGTGAGAGTGTGACAGTCACTGTGAAATGTCAGGTCAGGTCTTTTTAACTAAACAGGCTCTTAGCGTGCACAGGGTGATGAGTACATTACTACCTCATTAAAAAACAATCTGGTTTGTTTTTGCCTTTGGTTGGTTGCATCAACACGCATTTTTTATCCAGGAAATGTAAGCAAATTAGCCTATTGTTTAACTAAAGGATCGCCGCAGTTTAACATATACACTTCCCAACGCTCTCGAGTTGAAATAATATCTTCTGCGACATTCTGAAATGTACAGGAAACTCGAGCTGTAAACACAAATGTACACACGCACTGCTGATTTATTTTTATTAGATTTTCTTAGCCAGAATGTCTGGAAGTTGGAGTGTTTTTGTTGGGACCCTTTATTCCTTCCTTCACTGACCTGGAGAGAAATCAAATATTGCATTTCCAGACCATGCAAAACATATGCTTGGTGTTGTCCCGCCCTGGCTGTCTGTGCTCGGCCGCATTGTCCCCATAGTCCTCAGTATCCTCACGGTAACCTTAGTAACACTGCCAACCCCAGCATGGGGCAGCAAACTTCACTGCCTTGAAACATACAATATCTCACAAGTGAGTACACCTTTTTGTAAATACTTTATTATATCTTTTAATGGAGCAACACTGAAGATATGACACTTTGATACAATGTAAAGTAGTCAATGTACAGCTTGTATAACAGTGTAAATTTGTTGTCTCCTCAAAATAGCTCAACACACAGCCATTAATGTCTAAACCCCTAGCAATGTGTAATGTCCAAATGTTTTATATTTTGTGTGGCTACCATTATTTTCCAGCACTGCCATAAATCTCTTGGGCATGAAGTTCACTAAAGCTTCACAGGTTGCCACTGGAATCCTCTTTCACTCCTCCATGATGACATCACAGAGCTGGTGGATGTTAGAGAACTTCCATTTGAGGATGCCCCACATATGCTCAATAGTGTTTAGGTATGGAGATATGCTAGGCCAGTCTTGGAGGTGTGTTTGCGGTTCATGTTGGAATACTCGCCTGTGGCCCAGTTTAAGAAAAGAGAGGATCGGGCTCTGCTTTAGTACGTCACATTACATGTGTACGTTTGCATTCATGGTTCCCTCAATGAACTGTAGCTCTGCAGTGCTGGCAGCTCTCATGCAGCCCCAAACCATGACACTCCCACCACCATGCAAAGACTTTTGTCTTTGTACTCCTCATCTGGTCACCACTTCACACGCTTGACACCATCTGAACCAAGTTTATTTTGGTCTCATCAGATCACAGGACAGTGATCCAGTAATCCATGTCCTCACATCTATTTTCAAAAGACAACATCTGGATATGACACTAATCAAATGCACTCTTCTTTGGTGGACCATGGCGAGGAATGTTCTGAGTGGAGCCGGTCCTGTTCAACCACTGTATTTAACACATATGCTCTGCATTTACACCTGAGACCTTGTAACACTAACAAACCACATGACACCAGAGAGGGAAAATGGGCACAAGCTTTATTTAGGGGGTGTACTCACTTTTGTTGCCAGCGGTTTACACATTAATGACTGTGTGTTGAGTTATTTTAAAGGGGACAACACATTTATTTGATTTACATTGTATCAAAGTGTCATATCTTCAGTGTTGTCCAATGGAAAGATATAATAAAATTTGTACAAAAATGTGAGGGTGTACTCATTTATGTGAGACATTGAGCTGAATAAGGCGGAATGCTTAACAGGGAATACACAGACCAGAGAAAATGAGCAGGAATGTGCAGGGAAGTCTGAGAACTGTATAGTGATCTTACTTAATGAAATACTTTGGAAAAAATCTAATGTAATCAGATTTCTAAATATCTCAAATAGGATCAGTCAACTAAAGACATGTCTCAAGTCTCGATTTTGAAGCAATGAGACAGTGAAGTTACAAATCTTTTTTGTAAACTCATCCCCTGAACTTCTGTCAATTCACTCAAACTGGATCCACTTTGCAGATGCAGATTATACAGCCTGGCTTACTGTGAGTTATAATGGTGAACAAAACTTTTACCCCAAAGACAAGGCAGCACCAGGGCTGAGGAGGACAGGTTTTGGATCAGATTCCTCTGAATTTTGTTGTTAAAAAACTGTTCTTGGCTGATTCACCCTGTTTTCCCTGTTTTATTTAAAAATAATTTTCTATTAGTTATACTGTGTCTTAAACAGTGACTAGCTGACCTCCATCTACATTTAGAGCTAAATGGACTGAGAGATTAATATTATTACAATGTGAATGAAGAATATAAACTATTATTATTAACAATCATTTATTGCTAAGCTAAGCAAAATTCACAAGGTCACAAGGGAGGCCAAGGTCCTAAACACTTAAGTAATACATTTTTGCATCAGAATAATCACTGTAATTTCTTCTCAGTTACTGAATTAGGTAAAACAAACAGAATTTTCTCTAAGCATAATTTCCACTACTTTTTTCGTTTTGCACTGGAGCTGCAATGTGAACAAGTATTGAACAGTTTGCTTGAATGTATAAAAAAAAGTATAATTCAGTACAAAAAAATGACATCCCCAAATGATTCCCTCTAAATCAGATGCGTAAGCGTCATAGTCATCGAACAACTCAATGTTGGTCATTATTTTGTTACCAGTATTGTTCTCAGATATTTCAGATGTTTCTTCGCAAAAGCAACGACCTGGAGCTTAAGTTCTGCAGCGTAGCTCTGCACTGCAGCATGATATCGGGAAGTTCAAAATTTCATCACTTTAATTGTTTATGCTCAACTACGGTATAATGTCACTACTGTAGAGTTGTAAAGGTCTCCAGGAGTCAGATTAGATGCTTTTACTGATTGGTAAATTCAGTAACATGGGGCTAATAACATGAGGCGGCTTTTCTTAGAGTTTTAAAACATAAATGAGCATTTTCTGCAGCTTGTAGAATGGGGCCTGTAATGTGGAGTGGCCTATCGTTGGGGAAATATGGTAAATAACACTGTTTCACCTACTTTCCTCAGATTACTGGCATAGAGTTGTTTAAGTGGTTTTGACACTGTGATGTATTGTCATCTTTAATAAATCATTGTCCACGTTTAGCTGCTTTAGGTTCTATGTTGCTTTGAGAAACTCATTAAAGAAGCAGAGCAAAACTAATGAATGATACTTTACATCACAAGCAGCTGTAGCTGATTGAATACACTGCGCAAAACTGTTAATTCACTCTCCAGCCAACTGTACAGGTCTGCTAAAGGAATTTAACAAATTAAAACACTGAAAGTTAATGTAAGTAAATGCAAAGAGATTTTATCATATGTTGTTTTGCACTGTTTCTCACGGTCATGAAATGTTCACACAGTAAAAAAACAGCTGGTATTTTCACATTATTTCTAAAAATTATAAAATAAAAGTGCAGAGACAAGGTTTTGCTGCAACTGTGATGTTATGATGCTGAATTATGTCTCTGTGATAAATAACAGTCTTTACAAATAGAGAGGGAGAGGGAGAGAGACCAAGAGAGGCAGATCAGTATGATGATAATGAGGAAAATGAAGATTACACTGATGTCCAGATAAGCTTCAAACAGACACAACAAAGCATGAGAAAGAGAGATGGACAGACTGAGGGATGATGTTTGTCTAAGCTGATAGCGTGTGCAGGTTTTGCCTTTTGTGGAAGTTGTCGAAGGTAAAGAGTGTGTAGGTCCTGCAGACAGTGAGAGAAAGCAGACGGTGAGAGAACTGCGCATTGCTGCTGGATCATGGTTCACACTGACTGTGTTGTACTGCACTAACCTGTTCTCTGTCCTGTCTGTCTGTCCTGTCTGTCTGTCTGTCTTTCAGTCAGTGCACTATAGAGGAGCTTGTGTGTGAGACACCATGGAGGATGACTTTGAACGCCGCAGAGAGCTGCGCAGACAAAAACGAGAAGAGATGCAGAAAGAAGCAGAGAAGTAAATCACACACACACACACACACACACACACACATGCACATGCACAGAACACACACACATACACTCACACAACCAAACACAAACACACGCACACACACAGAACACACACACACACACACACACTCAGACTCTCTCACACACACACATACACTCACATGACCAAACACAAACACACGCACACACACAGAACACACACATACATACACAAAACATACACATGCACAAACACGCACACATACAAAAAAAAAACCACACACACACTCACTCACACACACATGCACAAAACACACACACACAGAACACTCACAGGCACAGAACACACAAAACACACGCAGTTATTCACACACACACACACGCACTTGTGCACAGAATACACAAAACACACACCCACACAGTCACAAAACACACACACACGCGTGCAAAAAACCCCACACACAAACACACACCCACACTCACTCACACACACATGCACAAAACACACACACAGAACACACATACACAAACACACATACGCAGAACACACAAAACACAAACGCACACATGCGCTGAACACACAAAACACACGCACACACACAGAACACACACACAAGACACACAAACTTGCACAAAGCACACACACAAACTTGCACAAAGCACACACACAAACTTGCACAAAATATACATGTGCACAGAACACACACACACACACAGATAAACACGTGCAAAAAAGACACAAAACACACACACAGAACACACAAACACACAAAGCACACACATGCACAAAAAACATTGAAAAATAAATGATCGTCCAACTAAACGCAATGCAATTTTCCGGACTGACTGACCTTCATTTCTTAAAGTAATGATGGCCACTCGTTTTTCTTTAGTTAGCTGATTGGTTTTTGCCATAATATGAATTTTAACAGTTGTCCAATACAGCTGTCGGCTGTGTAATAACCTGACCTCTGCAAAACACAACTGATGGTCCCAACCCCATTGATAAAGCAAGAAATGCCACTAACTACATGTGTTCATTCATAGTTTTGATGCTTCAGTGAGAATATACCAATGTAAATGATCATGAAAATAAAGAAAACACATTGAATGAGAAGGTGTGTTCAAACTTTTGGCCTGTACCGTACATTTTCTTTAATTTCTTGATGTAGTGTAGTCATAAGCCGAATCTGAGTGAAAAAGTACTGCAAAACATGCAATAGATAAAAATATAGAATGCAAGGCAGGTTTATTTATATAGCACATCATCATACACATGGTCATTCAATATGTTTTACAAGGTTAAATGGAAAACATAAAAGCATAAAATAATAAAATAAGCATAAAAAAAGAAAGGCCATAGATTAAAAAAAAGAATATAAAAATGATCATCAAAAGCATAAAACAAGCATAGGAAATATAAATTAAAATTAAAATATATTTTTAAAAAGACATAAAAGATACTGATAAAAGAAAGTAAGAATGTGACAATTTAATTTCCTTTTAAAACTGGTCTGTTTATAATTTGAATCATAATCATTCATCTCAAAATATGATATATTTCCATTCTGTCTTTCTGTTTAGTTTCTTTTGGAATATTATGTATAGGAATATAAAGTTTGCTAGGTTGCTATTTTTGTAATAATTATATTAATGTAAATTTACTTCATGATTTTCCCAGTGCAACTACTACTGACAACTGATAGATTACTGATATATTACATAATTTTTTACATTTGGGAAATGTTTAGATTTTTATACATATTGTGGCTATGTTGGGTTCAGAAAAGGACAAAACGATGTGGAAACATGAAATCCGTGTTGGGTAAGGCATCAGGACTGCTGTGCATCACTGTCACTCAGTGGCTGTGTATTTATTCTGGGCTTATTTAATTCAGATTACAGTCAGACTGGTTCATGCTCATTTGTTTTTGCTCAGCATTTCAATGGAAATTGCCAGTTAGCAAATCAGTTCCCAATTTATCATGACAGGGATTGGAAATTCTTTCCTACGGTCAATATTTATGTGTTTCACGTAATCTAATAAGTCCCAAACACTGAACAGTGCAGTGCATATAGGCCTTGTGAAATGACTTTTCCAGAAGTAAAAAAAAAAAGAACCGTACTTGTTTCATTGTTGCTCCTGCTGGGTTTGAGCAGAGTGTTTATAGCGTGAGATGATTTGCTTTTTGTAAACGGCGGTGATGTAGCTCTCTTACTCTGCCTGGGTTTGTTCCATCCTCCTACAAACCCCTTATATGGTCTGGCAGGCTGTTGTGTACAATTCAGGATGACAGATACACCAGTGCTGTGTGTGAGTGGGGATGCGAATCAGCCACTGCTGTAGTTACTTCTACATTGGCTTTTTTGCATAGGTGATTGTGTTGTTTGTTGGGAAAAATGATTTTATGCATCAGGTAAAATATCACACTTGATTTATTACTCAAAGTGCCATGGATGTAAGAGGAAACATTGGGTTATGTATGAGTTGTTAATGCATACCATTCCGTGGGCGGACCCTCAGGCCAATGCTTTATTAAGGCCCAATCTACATCTCTCTCATTCTCTCCCACTATAACTGTAGTGTAACACTCCTACACTTTACTGCCTAAATCAACACCCACTGTCTTCTTTCACTACTCCCACTCATAGAAATGATCTCACTACAGTACTGACAGTACAGCTGCAAAGGAAACACAAGGATGTATTTATTACTCATTGCATTCTGCTTTTTTTTCTAGCAACTCATCAGCAGCTCTTCTCACTTAAATCATTAATGTTAATGTTAAATATTTGTTAGAGGCATGCTGTCATTGAAGTTTCTATTCTGCTGTAACTGAATTAGAAGAGAGGTTCTGAGTGAAGAAGAACGTTCCAAAGTGGAGAAAAGCAAATGTTACAGCCACTAAAATGTCTGGTAAATCAATACGAAGCATGTTCATACAATGCATGCATTTGATATTTAAGTAATGATGTGCCACATTAATTCATGGCCAGGAGTTCAAGCATAGCTTATTTCTTTCTCTGGGTGACCCTCCCCCAGAACTCAGCACATTGCTAACCAGAGCGGACATGTGCTAGCTGACAGCTAGCTGTTAGCATTGCCTCCAAGCATGTTAAGCTATCCAGTGATGCTATGTTAGCTGCAGATTAGGCCAAGGATTTGCTTACTTTTGCCATAGAAGAATATTTGATCTGTTGATTTGTTGATTGGGATACATTATGGTGGTAAAAGGAATTCATGATAACAATAAAATCATTTTACCAAAGACATTTTTATGCTGTAGCATAGCGACGCCTGCGCTAGCAATATTAAACAATGAATGTTCTAACATGTTCAAACTCTGGAGGTAGCAAAGTTAATAGATATTCAAGGCTACAGTCGATATTCAATTATCTTTACACTCAGAGCTTTTTCATTTACACTGTTTTACATTCTACATTCATAAATAAATTACTCACAAAAATGGCCATCACAGATATACTCAAGAGTATAATACAGGCAAAAAATAATTCATGCATGCTGTTTGTGGGGTTAAAGGATAGTGAAAAGATTCCCAAGTGAAAAGCTTTAGGAAAACAACTGAGACCTTAATGTCGCTGTATTACATTTATATACAATAAGTTTAATGTGTAACATGACCCTCTTCCTATTGAAAAAACAAAAGTTGGATCCAAGATGGCCGACTTCAAAATGGCCACCATGGTCACCACCCATCTTGAAAAGTTTTCCCCCATCACATAAACTAATATGCCACAAACAGGAAATTAATATCACCAACCATTCCCATTTTATTAAGGTGTATTCATATACTGTAAATGGCCCATCCTGTACTATTTTAATGCAGACAAACTAACTGCAGCTTACTCTCTGTCCTGCGAGCAAATCTGAAGGTTAATGGACTGACCAAGTGTAGGCAGGGAGAAGTGGAATAGGGGTGCCATCATTAAGGAGTAATACTGTCAGATACTCTAGGTGTGTGAACCACAGTTACTGGCACATCATTATTAACAGTATTATTGTATGTGTATCTATACAACAGTAGCTATCAGTATTTCAGTGTTTTAAATACCACTGCTATTGTCAATGCTGCTATATTGCAACACCCCTCATTAAGACATAATGTAACATAATTTATCAGTATAAATATCATCAAAATGTCTCACTCTTAACATATAAAACAGTACATGCACAGTTGAGAAAGACATTCATTCTAACATGGTGTGATGAAAGCCTGCTGCAGCCCATTTGAGCTTAGCGGGAAATCAAGCCCCCAAATCAGTCAGTTGCTTTATTATTGCTGCTGCCAATTCCACCACCCCTTTCTCAATAACAGCTTCTCAAATGGAGATTTGATGAATTCTGACTGTGTAAAGCACTCCCCACTGGCAGATATGTCAGAGACAGGGGAGAGAAGAAAAGAGAAACACATTTCTCATTACCTTCTACTTTCTGAAACTTTGGAAACAGAGGGATGAGGCATTTCTTTGTTGCTCGTCTGTGATGAAAACAATAAAGTATATGATGTACAAGGCAAGTATACAGTAATTGTGCATTGGACACCAGACTGAAGGACTGTGGTGTGTTTATGTGCTTGGACTTTCAAAAGAGAAACTTTATTGAGATGGATGAGCCTCAAATCTTAACCATGCTGTTCATGCAAAAGAGAAACCTCAAGGCATTTACACCACATCTATGCCTATAGTGGAAAAAACCCCAAAGTTTATTGGAAACAGAAACTTTTCAGTGGAAAATTATTGATAGAAAGCAATCCATTTCCACATCCACCCAGCTCAACGTGTCCAAGCCCTTAATAACTCTTGAAGGAGCTCTTGTTTCTGGGGAAAGGAATCCAATACAGAGTCTTTTAAGGTCATATTGTATTTTAATGAGTAAAGTATTGCACAATGGTATACATTGGCAAATTTATAGGATGTTTTTATTGTTATTGTTGTCAGCCGTGAAATTAGCTGCTGGCTCCGTATGCTATGGTCTACACCACTAGTACAGTTCTATCCACCACCTAGTGGTTCAACCTGGTTCCTGAGCAAGTAATCAAGGTTATAAAGAGAAAAACTGTTGTAGGGATAGAATAACTCAACATTGATCTCTGGCAGACTCCATTACACAGTTTATTAGGCACCTGAAAGAAGACATGATCCTCTACGTAGTTTCTTAAATCATTCAATTCAAGTGGTCAACCCCATTCCCTTAAGATCACGAAAAGAGTTTCTACTGCATTTTTCCCACAGTTCTCTTAGTCCAGCCTTTCCTGAGACACAGCTGCTTCTCTCCACACCATCAGGTCAAGGAAACTCCACAGACGATGGAATGTTTTGACTGCTGTTCTTCTTCCAGGGCTAAATAACTGGACATGATGTTTCTGACTTTGACTTTGAGCTGTTCACTAAATGCCCAATGGGTCTGGGTTACATTGGGTGTTTGACAGACACATTGCATGGATGTACAGTAACTTGCAGATTTCCCTCCTTTCCCCCAAGAAACTTGCGTGACTGTCTCTTTAGATGACCTCTGCAGTTTGGAAATCCCAGAAAGGATAGGATCGTGTAGGATTTCCGTTCATTTTTTTTTACCAGAAAGAATAAGTGGAGTTGTTGTCCCTGTTTTGAATCTTTCCACCATCCGCAACATCTGTAAATCATCGGCAGGGGGAAGTCGAGAGGGGGAGGGGGAAAACGTACCCATCCTCTATCAATGGGCCATTTCAAATGCACTTTCTCTGCCTGATAAACACTGGCATGCCATGGCAAACTGAAGCCAGGCCAGATCCACCCAGCAGTTTAACTGGGAAGGAATGGTTTGGCCCACTGCTCTTTGGTATTGTGAGAGAAAGAGAAACAGCTGTGAGTACCGGCATGATTTGGCGCCTCTCTAGGTTGATAAAAACAAGTTAATTCACTACTGCATGATGATGCTAATGGGACTTTTCCCTCTGACTAACTGTCCAAACTGCTTTCAGTCTGTTTCCATTCACCTGCAAAGGGACAATGTATAAGGACAGCACTTTAATTTGGGGGCGACTGTGGGCTAATGAGAAGTGGGTTTGATTCCCAGCAGTGCCCCTGAGCAAGGCACCTGACCCCCACTGCTCCCAGCGCTGCTACAGTGGCTGCCCACTGCTCCGGGGTTGTGTTCACTACCTTGGATGGGTGAGATGCAGAGTAAATTTCCCCATGTGGGACAACGAAGCTTTAAAATAAACCGTTTTATTTGTATTGAGCCTTTCTCAACCCCAAGGTCGCTTTACAGGGGCTAGTTAATCAGCAACATCTAATAATAAGTGTTAACAACAGAGAACACCAATAATCTTGTAGGTGTAATAGTGGGAGAAAAGAAAGTTTGTAGAAAAATTGTATTGTGAAGGTTTAGGGGGAGAGAATACCAAAGTTTGGGGGCAAACACTGAATAATCTACCTCCCATTGAGTAAGTAGAAGTATATAGAGTAAGTATATTAAGTATATAAATAAAATATGCATGTAAAACAGTAGAATGTTAGAATAATTACATGTAAAGAAGTAGAAAGTGCATTTTTAGCACAATTCTCACCAACGAACTGATTAAAGTATCAAATGAACATCTATGGTATCAATGCAAAATTCTTAGGACTAACTTTTAGGACAATGTTTAAAACAATATCATGCTTATTTTATATTTTTTAATAGGCATATTTCGACCACCTCCCACTGGGATGGCCTATTCATTTTCAGTGAAAATAAATCCAAATATTTGCCTTACTGCTTATTTTTGCTTCATAGGAATGGAACACAGCATGAGGTGCACAGTATATCCATTGTATGCACTGAAATATATAGTTCAGCTTAATGTATATTATGAGAATGATGAGAATTGTACTGTGATATAAGCACTTTGGCAACGTGTTTAATGGCATATGAGTCCCAACATAAATATACACGTGTAAAACAGCCTAAAAGGAACTAACACTATGGCTGCCTGTCTACGCTGCTGACATGTTTTATGTTCATGTTGTTTACATTTCACCTCCTCCTTATATGAGTTATGACACTGACAAACACACACATGATCCTAAACATGGGTGTTGTTTTTCAGACCCGTGTTTGGTCAGTCGTTAAGCTGTTATTAAGCCCTTAGGGTGATGTAAAGTTTGTGATGCTTGAAACTCTGCCAAGTTGGGATTTCTTACCCCAGTGATCTAACAGACTAGTTTATACAGAAAACCCTCAACAGCACTTATGTTATGTGTTTCTCTCTGTCTGTGAAGGACGAGCTTCACAAAATTTGATGACGATGATGAAGAGGCTGCTCGAGAGCGAAGAAGGCGAGCACGACAAGAAAGGCTGCGCAACATGGAGAACGAAGAGATTAGCAGCACTGCTACAGAACTCAACAGCACTGACAGGTACAGTCTCACAGAACTCAACACTGACAGATACAGTGTTACAGAACTCAGCACTGACTGGTACAGTGTTACAGAACTCAGCACTGACAGGTACAGTGTTACAGAACTCAGCACTGACTGGTACAGTGTTACAGAACTCAGCACTGACTGGTACAGTGTTACAGAACTCAGCACTGACTGGTACAGTGTTACAGAATTCAGCACTGACTGGTACAGTGTTACAGAACTCAGCACTGACAGGTACAGTGTTACAGAACTCAGCACTGACTGGTACAGTGTTACAGAACTCAGCACTGACAGGTACAGTCTCACAGAACTCAACAGCACTGACAGGTACAGTCTCACAGAACTCAACACTGACAGGTACAGTCTCACAGAACTCAACACTGACAGGTACAGTCTCACAGAACTCAGCACTGACAGGTACAGTG
>JBBIGC010000033.1:9490735-9502766 GCA_037576955.1 Lepidarchus adonis
CTTCTTAGTCATAGAAAACAGTGCAGGTGCTACAACAGTGCATATAAGAGCTACAACATTACTACCTGAAAGAGAAAACACATTTCTGCACTATAATTAAGAGCTTATCCGTAATTCTGAAACACATTTCTACATTATCGTTAAAAGCATATGATTAATTCTAAAACAGACAGTAGGTGCTACAGCATAGTTAACATGTCCTATTCACATATACAAGTGTTTTAGATGCTGAGGTATATATGAGGTATATGCTTTGTACATATAATGGTACATATAATGTATGTATGTGTGTGTGTATATTGTATATATTATATATATTATATATATATATATATATATAAAATGTATGTGTGTGTGTGCGTGTATAATGTATATGTGTGTGTCTATATATATATATATATATATATATACAGCTGAAAGATTTTTGTTATATTCCTAAAAGCTTACAACACAATAGCAGGCAATTCATAGGAAGACAGCCCGACTTTATGGCTATATTCCAAAACTGTTCATTTTAATGACTCTTTTCAATGGGAAATGTCATAGAGTAGCTTGTCTCTAAGATTAGCCATGGCACATCACTCTCAGCTCTGTGTACTCAGCTCATATTAGCCAGAAACCTAAACCAGTGATGTTCTTTTTCCACCAACAAATGTGACCCTATAAAACCTTTGGTAACAGGAAGATTGGTGAACAATGAAGAGAGAGTTGAGCTCAAGCTGTAAAAGATAACTATGACAGACAGAAAAACAAACACTTCAACTGGCAGTCAATGGAAATAGTCCAAGTTAACTAGTTAGCTTCTTAGCTGACTTTGGCTAGCTACATTCAAAATCACCCAGGCAACACCAATACGGCTCTATTTGTGTTTATTATTCTGTATAATGCAATGTACCTTATTAGCAAATATGGTATAACTGTGGGGTACATTAATATACACATCATATCACCCAGTGCTGTTAGCTTGCTAGCGCTAATGAAAGTGAATCTTTTTTCTCTTACCTGCGTTCCTACCACTGCGATCTGCGGCAGCTGGATTATATCAGCGCCCACTGTATTAAACACGTCTTGGAGCTTGTTAATGACAGGAATAAGAGCCTCCATCGTTTTGGCAATCGCTGACTGTCTGAATGAATGAACTCGCTAGTCAACCAGGCTGCCAAAAACGGTACAAAGTCATCCAATGTCCCTTACAGAGCCACCATTTAACAGCCCGGTCAGAGCAACAACTGCGCAAAGAAGTCTCCCCCGCAGAATTGTGGGATTTGTAGTTTTTAGGAAGCAGAGAACAATAGCGACAAATCCTAAGAGCTTTAAAACTGAACTACATTTCCGGTTTTAGCTCGCCTTTCCAGTAGCAAGGCAACCGGAGAGAAATAAATATTTTGAGCATGTGGTGTTTTTCCGTGTAAAACAGTGTTAGATTAGCGTCCAGTTGACGAAATTAAACATGCATGATAAGGTTCTCGACTACTCAGTTATGAATTGAACGTAGTTACAACTATTTAGTAACATGTATATAAAATGTATAGATTTTTAATGGGTAAGCATCTATAATTTTAAATTTTTCATGTTCATATAGTATTTCACAATTTCTATATTACTTAGATGATCCAGAAGTTGACAGTTGTCCAGCAGAAATGTAAATCAACTCCTTTCTTGTTGGACAGGCTGGACTGTGCTTTTACCTAGCTTTGTAAAGAAATTCTCCTCATATCTGCTGAAGCAAATGTGTTAAAATCCTTAACCTGTAAACCCACCTGGATTGGTATTACTGATAAAACTTTTATTTCTGTAAGGTTTCAAACGCAATTATATAAGTTAAATGTAAACATTTTAAAGTTGTAGCCACTTAGTTGTGCTCTTCTAGAGTTAGAAATATTGGATAACCAAATGTCCAACTGTCATAATCAGGCAATATAAATATAATTCTGACATTACCAGACAGTCGTTTTTTTTTTTTTATTAACTTTTGCTTGCACAAAGTACTTTCAAACAAAATACTTCTGCTTTTGTCAGCACACATATGTAAATAATTATACAGGAAGAGAAAACAAGCCATTTTTACTATTTATTTCACCCAAGTACATTATATCATACATATGGGTTTAAACATATTCATGTCAGTTTTATCCATAGGATTTAAATAATAAAAGTGCTTGATGGGTCAGCTGAACATGAACAAGGCCAGCGAGTAACAGTGAAACTAACATGAGAGCTGGCTTAAAATATTGCACAAAAACAAAATAGTTTAACAATAATAAAAAAATGAGGTAAAAGGTGATTTGTCTTAAAGAAACATAGTTCTGATGATCTGGAGCTCAGTGTACAGGAGTGACACACAGTTCAGGCAAATACTTAAAACTATGTTAATTTTAGGCTGCTCATGTTTCTCACAGACTGAATGAAGGTGTAGCAGATGCACTGGTTTGATTAAACCGAATATGATCAGTTTCCAGATTATTAATTTCTAAAATATCCTCATTGCACCTTTAGGTCTTAAGCATTTGCATTCACATTTCCATCTAAAATATGATTGTCACGAAAAACATTTTACAACCTTTACAATTGTCACAGATTAACATGAATCTCGCTGACATGAAAATTGTAGCTGCTGAAAGCGGTAAATGAATCAGGTTTGATCTATGAAGATGTGAACAACAAACCAAGCTTCTTACTCCTCTCAATGCTGGAATAATGACTGAACATGTACATACAGTTCAATTTACAGTAAATCTGAAAACACCTCAGAAGGTTAAAGGCACCGCTAAGAGTGGAAAACGAGTTTTTAAAGTTAAACCTATTTTCCCAAGTATGTATGTATGTATTTCCCCACAAAACGCGCTTAGCCAACATGCTATTATGAAAGAGCTGTGTGTTTAGATCCACAAAAGAAGACACTAAAATGCTGTCATGGTGGAGCTTCATTTTCCTCACTGTTTAGCACCATATCATAAATGACATCTTATGTGACCAGTGGGTCTATGTCAATAATTCAGTTAATATTTTGGGATCTAATAATGTGGCATCCAGTTAACAACTGTCTAATAAACCAATCAGAGTGAGTATCCTTCTCAATAGTCATTTAAAGCCACAGATTAAAAAAAACTTTCTGAATTCAAAGAGCAGCATGAAGCCACACCATTGTAACTAAATAAAAAAAAAACCTATTAGTTCACCTTGTAGTCAAACAAGGCCAAAACTCACTCGCCACAGCAACAAGATAAATAAATTAGTAACCAATCAAAAAATAGCTTAATTATAGCTAAACAGAGCACAGCTTAAGAATGGCAAACGTTGGTGCCTATGGTCCACTCTGGAGCTCAAGAAGAGGTACAGTCTGTGTAGGTGGTCACCATGTTCCCCCTTCTCTGAGTCACAGTTCTGCAGTGCTGTTTAGCAGAGCCATGAAACCTGCTCTCAGTTCGCTTGGCCTGTCTATCAAATGTAAACATTCTCTCCATATCCTCAGACAGCTCCTCAAAGATCCCAGCACCGAAACCCCCTTGGAAGTGCCTTTTGTGGCGGCTGTGGGCCTGCTGGTGCGCCCTGAAATGCTCCTCAAAGTGCCGTTTGGGACGAGCATGTCTGTTCTGGCTGTAGATGTCGAAGTCTTTGAACATGTCATCAAAGTTAAAGTCAAACGGCTGGTGGAAGTACTGGCCTCCGCCTCCCATGCCATCACTGGAGAAAGCACTGTGTCCTAACTGATCGTACTCTCTCCTCCTTTTCTCATCTGACAGGGTTTCATATGCTGAAATAAGAAGATGAAAAAGAGAATTGTGGTGTAATGATGCACAGACCTGAATTCAAGCACAATAATTTAAGGACATTATAGGTTATTCTAACAATGTTCAATAAAAGGTGTTTATTTCTTGGCCAAAATTAATATTCTGGTTATTTTCTAAAGCAAAAATTCTAATAATTTGTTGCAGTGGGTCAAAAATTCTTCCAGTCCCATTTGTAAATTCAGAGCTGGCTTCCCAGACAGGGATTAAGCCTGGTCCTAGGTCACAGCATTCTGAATGGGGATTCTCCATGTTGAAATATATACCAGGAAAAGGCTTAATGTGTGTCTGGGCAAATGACCCTTTATTTTAACAAATAATTTTAAATCAAATCAAACTAATCAACTAGAACCAAGAAATCATATGTCATGGTATTAAATTGCTAATAAATGAAATGGGTCTCAACAACCTTACTTCACTCCAGCAGTGGGTAGAAGGAATATTACCTATTAATGATAACATTTTAGCCTATAGCTTATAAAGTCTTTAAGCAATTTCCTCCAGGAGCATTAAAGATTTATGATTCTGACACAAAGTAAAATGTGGTTGGCGTATAACTGGATATTTACCTTCTGCTGCCTCTCTGAACTTTGTCTCTGCATCAGGGCTCTTGTTCTTGTCTGGATGATATTTCATGGCAAGTTTATGAAAAGCCTTCTTAATCTGACGTTCGGTGGCATCTTTAGGAACGCCCAAAATATCATAATAGTCCTTCCTGGCCAGTAACAGTTCTGTTATCATCAGGATGCACACAGCGATCATTAATGTCGACTGTGCTGTGGCCATGTTGTTGTTAGCTCCTGTTTGATAAGAGAAAGAGAGACACTCTCATTATATGTGCATATATTAGGTAAGTGCAGTGATATTGCATAAAATACACATTAAATAGTACAAGTTCAAACTACATTAAGCTAAATGAAGATCAGAGAAAGCCTAATATGATTGAAGTCATATTAGTTTGAATTAATTCAAACTAAACCTATAGTAAATTCTGAAATAAATCCAAGAACTAGTTAAAGTGTTTATTTAAACTGAACAACAGTGACTTGACAAATGCTGCATTTCAACTGACAGTCTACTGATATTTTGCACCTTTGTGTAAAGGTTCTGTCATCACAGTCTAATCCAATCGTGTGAACATTTCAAACCCATTAGAAATCGACCAAAGATCACATGAAGTAGTAGTGAACGTTAAGAAAACTAAAGGCGAGTGTGAAATGTTGTGGGAATGTTCTGCATTGCACTGAATCTATTATTTTGCAGGTATTTGAGCTTGGAACTTGCTGGCTCGGTACCTATATCACTATAATCACACATTTTAAAATAATTGTCTGAACTACGTTTAGGCTTTACTGACCTTCAGAACAGCAGAAAATAAGACAAACCCTTGGCTCGCTTGTCGTCTTTCTGACTGAACTAGCCCGTCGTGCTACTCAAGCTAACTAGCTAACACTTAGCTGACAGTGTAAACAACCGCACAGAAAATAAAACAACGTTTTAAAACAAAACAACCTAAAGCAAATGCTACTCAATGTTATCGCAATGTTAATGAATGTTTCTCACCCTTTTCTACACAAAGTAAGCGGCGAGGGAATAACGGTTCGCTTTCGTTTCCATTCCAACGAGCAACAACAACACGAATCTCAATCCCATTGGTTAGTTATGCACCACGTGACCTGCGCGTGCTGCAGGCGGATCCACATACGCAACTTCCGTACCGCGAGGCTGCGCTACCACCCTATTTTGTAAATGAATACAAGCAATAGTTTCTGTTTACGAAAGCATAAAATTATAGGAAATATTTTATAAATATTAGATAAAAAACTTCCAAACTCACATACATCTCCCATGTCGACAGAAGTCATATTTGAACTGTTCATCGAGGTTAAACATATGAAATTGTGCTGTGCTATCGCATTTAAACTCGATGAATACAATATATGTATAACATATTTTCAGATCGCATATTTATACTATATTATTATCACTAATCTATTTAATATAATAATAAAAACAAAATAATATAAAAAAAAAGTCAACGCGCGCGAACATGAAGCATGACGTCACCTCGTTTTCCCACAATGCGTCCGAAGATCCGAAGATGGCGGGCGTCCCCGATCCGCTGGAAGACATGCTTTACTCAGACGTGGACGAGAAAGCCGTCAGCGACCTCGTAGGCTCTTTAGAATCGCAGCTTGGTGGTCCAGACGAGTCTGCAGCTCCGCAGGGCGACGGACGACGCGCCGGACCGCCGCTAACACAAAATCCCAACTTGGGACAGTCGCAGCCCGCTCAGACGGACCGGCGGCGCTCGGGACTCCAGAGAGCCGAGCAAAAGGTGGAGGTCGGCGGCGCTCGGGAGAACGGCTCAGAGGGGAACACGGCGCTGGTAGACACTACTGCTGCCCCGGGTCGCTTGCAGTCCCTCGGGAAAGCGAAGCCGGCAGCGGGACCCCAAACTTCAGCGAACTGTTCAAGTGACGCAGCAGTTGTAGCACCATCATCATCATCACCACCACCTACAGATCCCCTCCCTCACACAAATCACATATCGTCTGCCATACGGAGCGGTTCCTCCAGAGTCCCGCCGTGTGAGAGTGGAAGCAGTGGGACAGTGACCGTTCACTCTCCTGCTGCTCCCACTGCTGGAGCTGCTGGTGTCACTGGCACAGGTTTGGGGACCGGGAACGGGAACATGTCCTCTTCTAATGGCACAAATGGTCCTCTGGTTCCTGCTCAGCCTGATCATATGTTGTCCCAACCCGCTGACCCATCAGGCGGTCAGGCAGCCCCTTCCGTTGCACTGCACAGACCACCACATGTGCCCAATGGAAGTGACCCCAAAGTGGCATCGTTACCCTTACAGGGTGCTGTCCCGGCCTCGACTGTGGCGTTTCCAAATGCGAATGCTAGTTTAGTAAAGGCCACCCCACAAACCCAGATTAAAGCCATTGTCCCCAATCAGCTTGCTGCAAGCCCAACGGGCCTCCATCCTCCTGCGCCTGCGCCCGTCACTGGACCAGCTGGCAGCATGCAGGTGAACACCTCACTTCCAGTGGCAACAGTGACAAGCACCCCCTCAGTCCTAGTGAAGCCGGAAGGCGACCTGGTCGTCCAGCCCGCGGGCTTGTTGAGGCCTGGCACTGCTGCTCCAGCGGTGGCGGCTGCGGTGATGCCTCAGAGGCCTGGGGTCACTGTAGCTCCAAGGCCTGTGGTCCCTCAGATCACTGTCAGACCCCAACAGCAGACCACTATTCAGTTACCGCCAGGATTCACCATCCCACAGGGTAAGTGCACCAACGGGACGATCCAGCATAAGTGTCTGCTCACCTTACTTCACATTTCTATCAATTTAGGGTGATGTTTGGTTTGGTGACTCATCCAGAAGAGCTGAAGAGCACGTTTGGAATCCAGCATATCTACACATGTTAAACTGTTTCACTAATTACTTATATTTATATTTACATTTAAAACCTGGGACATGAGAATCATCTTTGAAAACTATACTGCCATGAAATATCTCCTGTAGTATGAGTGAGTGCTCCACAATCATACTGTTTTAAACTATCACAATAGTTTTCATTATTTCTGCAAAAATGTGTGATTTTTCTTTTTGAAAAATATCATAAATATTAGTAAAAATAACTGGTTAATAACTGATGATAACATCAAATATTTTAATTGTATCCTCAATACAGTAAACTGCATATGGGTGAGAATAACTGTATTCACTTTACCTCCCACTCCTGCTGTTAATTTTTTATTAGTAGTATTTTTTTAATTAAACATTCTCTTGGTGGAATTAGCATGTAGCTCTGTCATTAATTATGATTTACATTTTTTACTGTTGTTTTTATGATTCATATTGTTTCTGCTTTAGGAATGGTGCTGGTGCGGACAGAGACTGGTCAGCTGGTCCTGGTTCCTCAACAAGTTTTGGCCCAGGCCAAGGCTCAGAACCAGAATAAACCTGTCCTGTCTCCCAGGCCGGCGACACCAACCCCAGGAGCCACGTTCAGGGTCACCACTCCTGTGGTCCAGGTATTGGAATTTCTTACATTGATAATGTCAATATGTTGCTTTATTTCTAGAAAATGGTTGATTTTCCATTCACGGGTCAGCTGACCTGGGCTGCTAATGGAAGGTTCCTCTTTAGTGGAGGGCCGGTCTTTTTCTTTATTGGAGCTTGGTCCATCAGGTCATGGTGCTCATGTGAAATGTGTTTGCGTTCTTGCACTTTGCAGTCACCGGTCACTTCCCCTGCCATCCGCCCCATTACGCCGGCCCAGGCGAAGGTGGTACAGGTAGCGAGCCCGACAAGCCCTGCTGTACAGGTACACTGCCCAATGGGGGTTTACATATAATATATCATTTTATCATTATTATTTTTTGTTTTAATTAGTTGTTTATTATAAAGAGATTTTTCTCTTTTTAATATTTTAACATTATACTCCAGCGGTGCCCAAATTCCGTCTTGGTGGGGCGGTGACCAGCGTAGTTTGGTAGTTCCCCTCCTCACACACACTCACTAGTCTGGGAATTAACAGGTGAGCTGACCCAGGTGTGTTGGAGCAGGGAAATCCCCAAACTCGGCCGGACGCCGGCCCCCAGGAACGGAACTATGCATCTTTTTTCTGACCCTGTTGTATTGTTATTTACATTGAGTGGGGTTTTATTGAAGGTGCTTATAGTAACAGTAGTTGTGTGTATTAAAGTGGAGGTGGAATGCAATATTAATGCTTATAATATTGATCGGTTGAGCTCTGAAGTATGTGACCTTAATCGACACTGTTTTACTGTTAGAAGAGTCCGGTGGTGACGATCAGTTCTGCTCAGAAACCTGCTGGTCCCACGGTCATCACAGCTGGTGCCCGAGTACAGGCCCCTTCACATATAAAGCCAATGACCGCTGTCCCATCAACCACTGCCCCACTCGCAGGAACCGCAGGCCTGTCTCCAGTAAGGTTTTCTCTGCTCCATGTCAATGTTTCAATGTTTTAAGTGGTTTTTGAAATTTGAAATTTTACCTACTTCTTCAATCAAGTTATCGAACTTCTCCTTAGTCACCATTGCCAAAATCTGCCTTTTCTGGGCTTAATTTCTCATGGTTTGTTTTTTTCTCGTTTAAGGAAATGCAAGAGAATGTAAAGAAGTGCAAGAACTTCCTAGCAACACTCATCAAACTGGCATCCCATAACTCTCCCTCTCCGGAAACGTCCCGGAACGTGAAGGCGCTTGTGCAGGACCTGCTGGTGAGGGTCAATGGTGTTTGGTGGGGTCATCCAATGTCAGGAAGTATTGCGTGACTTTTGCTGTATGTATAATTAGGGCTGTCCCGATCCATTCAATGATTAATATCATGATCATGGCATTTTTAAATTCCGTTAAGTCTAAGCCTGGTCCTGTGTTTTACATCGTTGTAGCAGTGCACAGGTAGAATGTAACAGTGTGGAAATATTTTTAACTGGAAAATGAAAGCAGTCTTGTGGCCACGTAATGTTTAATACTGTAATTTTATGAGGCTGTATTAACCACTGCATCTAATATTGTTAATTTGATATGGCACTTCAAAAAAATTAACTCTCAAGGAAATACAATTCACTCCGATATAAGCAATACACACTGGAGAAATCTTTTAAACTGAGACTGAAAGAGCAAAGAAAGATTACTTAAGTTTTTTTTAATCAGATGTGATTGTGATAAGTTTTATCACATAATAATTAAAAAAAAAGAAATTATTTTTCCTTTTTATTATTTAGATTTTTTAGATATTCTTAAATTGTCTGTGTTCTGCAGCTGGAAATGTAATGACGTGTTTGAAAAGGTAGAGAGAGCTGTTCAGGGTTTTGGAACTCGTGCTCTCACGTGATAACACACAGTTTGATCTCACGATACGATCTGGGTCTCTATCACTGAAAGATCTTTGTGTGAACACCCAGGTTGCAGATGAGTCCTATGGTTGTGCATGGGACTCCCTATCACAGGAATCACCAGTCAAGTCTTGTGAGCTCGGTAGAGATCACAACAGTGTCTCCGTGGTTTTATAGTCTTGAATTAAATCGTGTAATGTGAACAAGGCTTTAGCTTGGCTGTGCGCTGGATTAACCCCGTGTTTAAAGCTGTATTTGCATGTGCATCAGTTTCATACTGAGTGTGAAACACATTTTGAGGACGCTTGGGGAAAGAGGGTCCACATTTTTGAGAATTCAGTTGTTGGAAATGTACTTGAAGAGGGAGCTGTGAAACTAGAAAAATTCAAATATCGGATCGGGACTCTCTGTGTAAGCAGATACTCAATAAAAAATGATTTTGATCAGACTTGGGGGCAAAAAACATGATTGACACAACACTAGTAATAATATATTTGAATGGTTTGTTAGGTCTTTGGACGCCAGTTTAATATTGGGGGATATACCATAAAATATTTGTAATATGATCCAGAGTAGTAAGTATTCTGCAGAATTTCCTGTGTATACTTCATTATGGAAAACAAACTTTATAAAATGCTATTTTTATCATCTGTAGATGTCAGCAACCCATTTCTCTTAAACTGAAGTTTCTATAACGGCGTTTACCTAATTATTGTTTTATTGTGGTCAGGATGCCAAAATCGAGCCTGAGGAATTTACAAATCGTCTGCAGACTGAGCTGAAGTCCTCTCCTCAGCCTTACCTCATCCCCTTCTTAAAGGTATCACCTCTGTCCTTCCTGCCAGAGATTCTGCATTCACTGAATGGGACTCTGTGTTAAAATGTGAATGTAGCTTACGCTTAATTTGCAAAACCCTTCAGTTAGCATAACTTTAATGGTTCAACCGTGTGTGTGTGTGTGTAGAAAAGTCTCCCTGCTCTGAGAATGACCCTGCTGAACTCGCAGCAGTCTATAACCCAGCTGTCCCAACCAACGGCATCCACCCCTCTTACTGCGGGCGCTGTTAAAACCCCACCTGCTCCTCGCACCCTCACCACCACGGTACCTCCCGTCAGGCCCACCATCACCCAAGACCAGACTGTGAGTACACGGCCCGTTCATGCTCCCTCCTGTGTTCAGTACAGCGAATTCACTGTCCCCTACAATGTTTTTGTCTCCTAAAGGCCATTAAAAAGATTGGGACACAGGCCACTCCAGCGAGGATGCCCGTCGTCATCACCCAGACTGTGAGGCCTCAAGGTGCGTTACCTGCTTCTTTTTTAACTCTTCACAAAATCTGGCATAAAATTCAAAGAACCTTTCAGCTGAGACCAGACAGCCAATCAGAACAGAGATTATTTACACTGAACGGTGCTTGAAAGTTTGTGAACCCATTAGAATGTACTATATTTCTGCAAAAGTATGACTTAAAACATTAATTTTTTTTCTAAAAGTCAATAAAGAACAAATATTTAGCTTGGTCATTTATTTGAAAAAGGATCTAGTACCAAATATGTGAGTGGCGGAAGTATGTGAACGTTTAGAATAAGCTGTTAATTTGAAGATGAGTACAGTCATGTGTTTTCTATTAATGGGATGACAATCAGACATGGGTGTTTGCAAAAAAAAAAACCCCAAACCGATGCGTTTTCATGTTCATATCATGAATTTGGACACTTACCGTCAGACAGGTTGTGCACAAATGGAGAGGAGTGCTTGACCAACCATAATCACTCTTAAGAGCAAAGTGTTCATTAGTCTGGAAGGTCAGAACAGAACAGCAGGTAAATCCTGTGGAATTTAAGACCTCTCTCACAGGCTAATGTTCATGAGTCCACCATCAGAAGAACACTGAACATGTGCATGGCAAGCTTGCAGGTACAGATCTCCTGCTCTGCAAAAGAACATGTCTACTTCACTTTGCTGAAGATCACATGGTCAAGGCAGAAGGCTGTAGGTGCAATGCTTTTTGGGCGAGACCAAGAAGTGCAATGTTCTGAGAATGTAAAGTATCCCAATATAAGAACCTGTTCCATTTGTGAAATAGGGTGTTGGTGTCATGATCTAGGCCAGGGGTGCTCAAACTTTGAGAGAGAGAGAGAGAGAGAGATACTTTATATTTAAATTATATATTGTTTACCTTGCATAGCAGCATGAACATCTTTGGCTCAATTCAGTGCTGTACATTTTATGATCATCAACAGCCAGAGCTGCAAAGTCCAGATATAATCCCCTCTCTTTTCAGTGTGTAGTCAATGTTAGTGAATATACAGTAATCCCCTCTCTTTTCAGTGTGTAGTTAGTGTTAGTGAATATACAGTAATCCCCTCTCT
>JBBIGC010000033.1:9520471-9534652 GCA_037576955.1 Lepidarchus adonis
TCTTTCTCTCTCTCTCTCTCTCTCTCTCTCTCTCTCTCTCTCTCTCTCTCTCTCTCTCTCTCTCTCTCTCTCTGTATCCATCTATGTATGTATGTATCAATTGATGTATTACTTGGAGACTACAGTCGCTGCCAACTGCTCTGGGTGGGTGTGTGTGTGTGTGTGTGTGTAACTGCCTCTGGGTAAAATGCAAGGAATACATTTCACAACAAAGGATAAAATAATTAAATAAATAATACTTTATATACTAGACGAGGAGAAAGGTGTGTCTATTGTAATATGTAATCTCTCTCTTTTTTTTCTTCTTTCTCTTCTTTCTCATGCAGATGCAGCAACAGGAGCTTGCCCAGATGAGACAGCGTGATGCCAACCTCACCGCCCTGGCCGCAATAGGGCCACGCAAAAAACGCAAACTGGACGCCGGGGCCTCTGCATCGGGAGAGGTAAAAACACCAGACTCCTGTCTACGTGACTTTTACTGTTTGGTCAGGTTTTGACTAAGAAAGAAGGTTCTACTGTGTGGGACACCCTGACTCTTATTCAGCCATTTTGTGTCGATATGTTTATTTATTATTTATTTACTTACTTTTATTTAACCAGGAAGGTCCCATTGAGATTTGAAACCTCATTTTCAAGGTCCTGGCCAGCAAATAGTACAAAATAGTTAAAATTTTACAGTTAAGATACAAAACAAAAGACAAAACTAAAATGTACAGACAAACTATGCAAAAATATGTTCACATTTCCAAAAAATGAACTGGGCACAACTAGTCACATACAGGTTTTCTACTCGATTTCTACTCGAGTTCAGGCTCAAGCACTAAAATGAACACTTCTGTTTGGGCTCGAACACGATGTTCTTAGGCTGCGTTTGGGTTCTTGCCTCAAATCTGACGATTAGGCCGATTTTACTGAACAATTTGCATCAGATGTTTCTATTAAACTCTTCGGGTTCATGCTGCAGTGTAATATCTGACCTATATACATTAAATAATTCTGATTTAAACCATACCATTTTGGACCATGACCCACGTTTGCATTTACACCATATTGGAAATATTATTTATGTGTCTTTCCCTTTTCAAATGACTTTTTTTGTTATAAGCAATTAATTATTTAAATATAAACACTTTACATTAAAACCTGCATTTTTTATTTGCTAGGAGCTTAACATTCCGACTGGTTAAGGGTGGTGTGCGGCCGTTTGCTGCTAGAAACAAGCCTCCTAATGTTCCATGCATAAATATCACCCCAGAAAGAAGTGGCTGCAGTTGAATGACCTGCCACATGGGTTAGATCTTTGCATTGGCTGCTTTTATGCGATCTGCTGCTGTGTGGCTCTAAATGTCCCCAGAATAAAGAGCATAAATAACCAAATAAAAGCATTACTTCTGCTCCCTGAATGCACTGCTGACCTCTTTCACTGCGCTTTATCTTCATCTGTTCCCAAGATTTAATAGTATTAAACAATGTAAGAAGGAAAAATAGATCTGGAGTATTATACCTACAGTCCTGCTGGGTTCCAACGGTCTGTTTTGCGTAGTCTTTCAGAATGTCACACGGAAAAAAGGTTTTATTACACACATCTAAAGTGAAGGCAACGAGCCGATCTTTCTCATTTTCGCCTCCCCACATTTCAGTCTTTCACATCCGCCTCTATAGTGCCTTTGGCAGTCCTGTTCCCCCCCCCCTCCCTCTCTCCTCTCCCTCTGTCTCTCCCCCTCCCTCCCTGTGGAGTAAAGTGAATGTGACTTTTCTAAAGGGGTCAGTGCTGGCCCCGGGGCCTGTAGCTGGGCCTGCTCTGAAGGGGCCAGTCAGATATTTCATCTCCGCAGTAATGCGCCTGAGGGCCACCGTGGCCTAGAGCCCGAGCCAGCCTGCCAGCTACTAGGCTACGCTATGAAGGCTCCACTTTTCATTCTGACCCTGCTTCCTGCCTGCACAGAAAAGCCCACAATGCTAACTAGCCGTTAGCGCTCTGTTAGGGCTTCCTATAGTGTCATAGCATTACTGGATCTGAGGATACGTAGAGGACAATGGCTCAGACACCGAGACAAAACCCTGTTACATTGCTCGTTGGGTGTGCATTCTGGGTAGGAGGGGAAGGTGTTGGGTTTTTTTCTCTCTGTCTCTTTATTTTTCTTTTTTTGCGTGTTGGCGCCCTTTGTTTAGGCGCTGAGCCCTCTGGGCAGTTTCTATCTGATTGCCAGTCAGGACTGGAGCTGCTTTCTCAGAGTTGATGAACCGTTTGGGCTGAAGGCAGGGCCTCCAGCAGAGCCTGTGGCGAGATTAGTCAGTCACAGAGCAGGTGATGAGGGCGTTCCTCAGGGGTGAGTCCTAGGCCCGACTTTAATAAAGGCTGCCGCACGCCCAGGGGCCTGCATACCAGACTGAGCCCGGGGGTGGACTGCACATGGGGTCAGAGTTGAGCTGTCCGCCGCATATTAACATGTCCTTTCCACTTTGGAGGCCAGAGGGGCCAGAGTGGGAAAGAACTAAGGGTACAAAAAACAGACTCTGGGGGAAGAAGAAAAAAAATAGGGAGTGACAGAAAAAAGAAGGGAGCAAGAATTTGCTGAACACGTCATCTGGCGCTCGCATTCTTCTCACTCTTTCATCTTTAATGGCTAGGATAATACATTCTGACCGGCTTTTGTGTGTTTTTAATTTTTAGTTGAAGTACATGCATCCTGCAAGTTCTGCATTTCGCCATTAACTTTGATTTAGTCAGCGCAGATGATCAAGACGGGCTGGTACAAAGAAAAAAATAAAGCGATTGAGAGAGAATGAAGAAATGAGGTACAGAGTGTGAGTGAACAAGAGAGAGAGAGAGAGAGAGAGAGAGAGAGAGGGAGAGATATACGCTTGCCCTTCCCTGCAGCAGAATTAACAAGGCATCACATGGAAAACTATCTGAGGCCGGCTATGAAAGAGAGGGAGAGAGGAGCCATTAAAAGCAGCCTGGAGGGATGGACTGCACCCAATATCACTAAAGCAAGCTCTCTCACCCACTGAAGCAAGGGCTTGCTCAGAGGCAAAAAAACGCGCCGAGTTCTATAGCCACAATTAAAACCTCCCCTTCTGCCAGATGAGCCTGGGGCAAGGGAGACGGGAGTGGGGGAAGGGACAGGCATGGAATACCAAAGGCAGGCTGAAATGTGGAGCCAGTAATGAGCTGTACCAAAGCTTTTCGCACTAGGCTGGAGTTTCAAATGTTACCAGTCGAGGTTTTAGAAGCCAGCGCATATATTTTCCTCAGCATGCTTGACTTGACCCTCACATTATGCACACAGTGCGCTTCAAGTCCTCCCTACTTGTTGCCGCTCTGCTTTAACAGCGAACTTCACTGAAGACTGAGGACTGCTGAAGTCTGGCTCTTCCTCTCTCTGAACTGCAGAATGTGCTCAGGTGTGCGTAACGCGTCATACAGGACTATTCCAAAACGGGCAGATCTGATCATGTTCTGGTTAAATTAGCAGGTAATAATTAATAAGAATAATTGGCTAATAACAGTGTAAATAAGCCGTACACAGACCCCTTCCCAGAATGCATTTTTGTTTATTTGTAATATTAGAGAATGTTCTAGGGGGGTCTCAATGAACGTCTCTCGCCTCTTCGCTTTAGTGTTGTAAGTAAACTGCACCGACTTTATCTTAATTCAGATTGTTCTGAAAATATTGATCCAGAATCAAATCACATCAAATTATTAATAGCATTTCTGCATCGGAAGTTTTCCCTAAATCTGCTTTATCCCGGAGACGTGTGTAGTATAGGAAGTTTTGCTGCGAAGACTCTACCCCATGTTCTGTGCATGGTTGACTTCAAACTGCGTCAAGATTCAGCTACAGATCTACTGTTTAGCTTTGTGGCATCATTTCGTCCTTAATTTAATCGAGTGTGAAATGTAGGCATGTGGTTTGCATGATCTGCACTTTTCCTTTTAACAAAGCAGCAGCTCAGATGTTCCACTGTTTGAAGACTGGGACCAACTGATTAAACAAGTGGAATCATGTGCTCCTGCTTGTTTGGTGTTACGACTTGTGGCCATGTGAGCCATTGTGGATAAGGTGGATGCCCCTGCATTACTCGTTAGCTAATGTGAGCGTCATGGCTGAAGCTGCAGAAGAAACTCCAGGTGGAAAGTTTACTTGGATTGACAACTTATGCTAAGGATATATTGTAAACTATTGGGGTTTTTTTTGCACAAACTCTTGCGTTAACATTGGGTACCAAAGTATTCTTATCGTCTAGACTGCCCATCGAACCGTCTGCACACTCCCCAAGTTCCTGATGTTCCTGGTGTTTTCCACAAGTCAGATTGACATTTGCTCCCATTCTGTGCTGTGTAGTTAGCGTACGCTGCTACTTAGCAGAAGATTCAGTTGGGTAAGACATTTGAAACTCACGTAGACGCCGTGTTCAACTGATCCCGCGAACTGATTGACATTTCCCTATGTACAAGTGTAAGGATGCAGTGCATTTGTGTGTGTGTGTATGTATGTGTGTGTAATCTGCAAGTTATCTGCATGTGTTTTGACATGATAAGACGGATCATGAGGAGTGTGTTATCAGTTTGCATGGGCTGAGTGGAATAACTTAATGCCAGAGATTGCCTGTGTGTAACCTCAGGCTAGTGGAGCTATGAGGAGGAGGCTATCCTTGCTCTCAGTGAATGTAATGTTGTTTTTTCCCTAAACATCGTCTCTGCAGCAACTTCCACTTAAAGCGAGACATGTCACACTGCCTACATGTCGACAGCATTGTTTGATCATGGTATGTTCAGGATTTCACCGCAGCGAGCTCATAATCAGACCCACCACTTATATTGACAGTGCTGACAGTGTTCATGTTGTAAAAATACACTTCAGTGACTGAAGGATTAAAACCTGCGTGATGAGAGCAGTTGAAATTTGACGCAAGATTCTCACAGGATCAACTTCCCAGCTAAAGAAAAAAAAGATGCCTTAGTTATTTGTTTCTGCATTAAGTCTAGCAACCTTCTTTGGATTTTCTGGTCGATTATTAGATGGATCAGATAATGGTCACCAGGATAATGTTAATCAGTGGGTGTTGGGAGCTGACGTAGCGTGATTAGACTGAGTAGTAACTGAAGTTAGAAAAGAGCAGCGTCATCTCTCCAATCGAACACATTTGCAAATTACTCATCAGAAAATAATGTCAGTTGTGTCGACAATGATGACGATGGCAATCACTGCAACTCCCCTAACGTTTCCAGCCGCATTAGTTGGCCAGTGCATCAGATGACGTGGAGGACCGCTACCTCCGCCTTTGTGCAACATCACTTAGCCCATGTTGGCTATAATATTTCCATTTGCTCTTAAATCATCAGAGCATTTTTATTTGACTATATATCTCTATGCTGTGTAAATTCTTTGTACATTTTTCATAGTGTAAACTATTGTACAGCCTTGTCTGGTCTGTATTTAGGCTTTGACTGACTGAAATGAACCAAAATGTAATGTGTGGTCCATTTTTGGTTCCATGTTCGCTTCATAAGTTCTTGCCTCAGGATAACCCCAGCTAAATGCATGTTGGCTCATGGCTATAGACAAGTTGTTGTTTTTTTTCTCCAATTGTTGCTAGGGGTAATTGGGTTTTATTCTAATGTTCAATTATTTAATCAGGTATTTAAGTAAGGCAAGTACAATAAAAAATTATCTTGTGTCTTTTTGCTTGTGTAATGTAAAAATACAAAAAATATTGTGTAAGCAGCTGATATTTCCTCTTATTTGGTAAAATAAAGGTGTTTTGGGGGAAAACTCTTTACAGTTCAGCTACTATGTTAAATGTCAGTTCATTGATTGTACGTTATATTGTATATACTAAATAGAACATTGAGTGTTAAGTGGCATTTTTAGACCAAATACATTTGAACAGTAAAGATTCAAAAAGTTCCACCGTAAATAAAATCAGCATTTTCCATTCCGCCTTAAATGGACCACACTTTTTAAAGTGGAATCAAAAAAATCAAGCATGATGAACTTGATGAATGAAAATATGGCATTAAGCAAAGTTGAAGACATTTCCATCTTCATCATCGCTGCTATCTAGGTAAGCAAACCCAACCTGGATCCTGTTAATGTCCTGCCTCTCCGTCCCGGGCCCGTCCATCTCCGAGACGTAGCTCCTACTTGCGTAAAGTAGTCGCCCGTAATTCGAGGATGTAAATATACAGGTTCTCCGCTTTAATGATGCCCTGCAAATTTCTGCCCACATCAATGAAAACGCATTCAGCTCCAGCAACAAAGTCGGGCCTTTGGCACGGTGACGATGCCCATCTGAGAAATTAATTACCTCCCTTGTTAATCTGGCCTAATTAAAAATAATAATAATAAATGGATCTGTTCGTGTCCAAGGAGGGACAATGGAGCGACAGGATTTCAAGTTCGGTTGAAAAAGTCAGAGATTCCTGGTTTCTGTGCAGCGGCTTAGTTACACTAACATTTAAATTCACACTGAACGTCTGTCGGTGAAAACGCCTCATTTGAGATGGCAGCAAGGCAGCTTGCACACAATCATCCACTCCTCATCAAATGCAGGTTTAATCAGGTTTGTTTGGCCTATTTCTCTGGTCTTTGATCCGTGGGGAAAGCTCATAGTCAGAGTAATATTAGCTGCAGACCTTGTGTACATGTGGACTAATCCATTAGTGTTGAGAGGTTATTGGCTTCCCTTCTGCAGCTGAAATAGAAGCCCATTAAAAGAGGTAATGTGTGCCTGTAGCATGGCCCGCAGGCACGGCAGCCAGTGCAGGGTGTATTTCTCTCTCACACACACACACACAGTTGGCTTAAGTAGACCAGCAGTTTCGAGAGAACTCCAGAACAGATCTTTTTCATTTGCGTGCTCTCTCTTGCACTTTCATTCTCTTTTTTTTGCCGTTTTTGCTTTTACTCTTTGCTCTTTCGGTCATTATATCTTTATTACTTTCTATCTCTCTCCCTCTCTTCGTTTTGCCCTCTCTCCTTTGCTCTTTCTCGCTCTTCTACTTTCTCTGGCAAAGGCTTGGGTACAGTCTCACATTGATCTGTGAAAAATCCCCTGGGCGTTTATAAAATATTAAATCCAAGTCACACTCCACCACGTCTCACTCTTCCTTACGCTCAAACTCTCACTCTCTCCTGCCGTTTCTTGCTCCCTCCATTGCTCCACCATCGTTCAGGTTTCTTCTCGCTGCTGGTTGTACTTCTACAGCATGAACGATAAAGGTGCCAAAAGGGTTCTTCTGCAACCTCCTGAAAGGTTTTTGAGGGAGCTAACTATGGTTCTTCTCTGGTGTTGCTATGGCTGATTTATTTTAAATGTTTTAGAGCGTACACCCTTTTTGAGACAATACAGCTGAATCCCTTTGCCACTGTTTAGGCCTGAACTGCCTTAAGGCATTAATGTCCATGTGTTGATGGATAAATGAACAATAAGTGAGGAGTGGGCTTTGGTCCTTTTGTGTTTCTCGTGAGCCTAGTGTGTCTCCAGTATCTAAGATCTATGGGCAGTTGTGTAAATAATCCATCTGATATTACCCCATGACCTTCAGGCATGTGTGTGTGTTTGTGTGTGACTGAGCCCATGGCGCTTCGCTATATTTCAGCTTGTCTCACATCTGAAAGCTGTTTGACTACTGTTCCTGCCCATAGTTGTGTAGTTCTGTAATATAGGCTCATTCTTTATTAATGTGAAGAAGTGATTACTGCTCAGGATTTTCTGCTCTAATGCCTAGTGGTGAAACATAGCTGCTTGGGCTTAGGCCTTCAGTCCCCTCCATATACTGTCCAACATCTCCATAGTAACATGTACTTCTGCTCAACTCATAGTAGTATGTTCACTATGGGTAACAGCTTTGCAACTTAAATTTCTTCCTCGTTGTAGGTTTAACACACAACACTGGGTTCTGTTTGAATCTAATATTAATATATCTGAACAACAGACATATATTTTACCTTTTAGTATTTAGCATTTCTGGAATGGCTCCTTCAATAAACATTTCTGCTGTAGAGCTACTGTTTACCATCTGAAAGGATTCCACTGCGGTCATTGATGTATCTAGAACTTCCAGACGTTTGTGAGTGAAGTGAAGGTTGATATTGGACCCACATCAAATGTGAATATAATTTCTTCTTCTATTCCTCTGGTTTTACCTTTGTTGATTGCTAATTATGTAGATTTCTGACACAATAGGATTTCAGGCCTAACCAATGGGCTTGTACCTGCCATGGAGGAAGCAAACCCCTGCTTGGATCATTTAGCAATTTTACCTCATTCAAATCAAATTAATAATGTAATGTGTTGTAAATGAAAGGTAATTTTGAAACCTTGAATAAAAATGAACTTAATCTTCTTGTTAAATCAACAAGGCCCTGAATGGTTCCCTTCTGGTCAAAAATGAAATTTAATTGACCTAATTTTTTGTCTAAAGTTGACTTTACACTAACTCTATAAGGTCTATAAGTCAATAACTGGTTATGGGAGAAGTTAGCGCCATGCAAACTCCCTGAAAATCTCACAACTGCCTCCTTAAGTGAACTTACTTTACTTGATGTGCTTTTTATTTGCTTCTGCACAAAACAGCATTATAAAAGTGAGCAAATCCAGGCTTTAGGATGGACACTTGTTGTCTGTACAGTGCATTTCACGTCTCCATGCCGTTTCTAGGTTTTTGTATGCATTTTGCACAGTGGAGACCTGATGGATACATTAGCTCTCTAGCTTAGGAGCAACACTAAAGAAGGAAAAACTAAGGGCATCAAACAACACAGGGCAAATGGAATCCTTTATTCCAGGGGTGTCGGACCTGCTCCTTGACGGCCTCCTTTGACGATTCCCTGCTCAGAAACACATCACCTGTTAATTGCTGAGCTAAATGAGTGTGTGTGAGGAGGGGAACTACCATATTGTGCTGGATCCCGGCCCTTCCAGCACCCGAATTCCACACTTCTGCTTTAGACTGGGAGTCAGCTTTACAGAATCCAGGTCAGAGCCCTTCATGAGCATGTCAAGGAATATCTCCATAAGTGGAGGAGAAACCAAACCCATTCTGCTGTGTACAACAATGAATAACAATAACAGCCACAAGAAAAGGAACGGCCATTTATCCATTTACTTCTGTTGGGTTTTGCCTTGAATCTGGCCTGTTTTTGATCATTTCTTTTCTATTCCACAAATGAAGGAATATAATGTAGAATAGCTCTCAGATTTCACCGTCCAGAACCTGAATTTGCTCTTCAACATGAACACACACGTCTGAGTGGATGGTTTTTTGTGCTCCACCATCTTTGTATTTCTTCTTCTGTTTGTACAATGTGGCCCTGAAGCTGAGTGTGTAGCCTGTAGTCGTTTATGACACACACACACACACACACACACAGTCTATTTCAGTGTGAAGACAGTGCAGCAGAGCTGTTTGTGTTGCAGGCAGATGGAGCCAGAGTGTGTGTTCCCCTCCAGGCCCTGCCTCGAGCAGCCCAGCTTTTTGTGCTGAGAAAGGAATGGGGGGTAGGGGTGAGAGAGAGAGCGAGAGAGGTTGGTTCTTTTAAAAGGGTTTGCCTGTTTACTAACCCAAACAGAATAGCTGCAATCAGAGAGTTTTACAGAGCAAGCGATGATCTGTGTGTGTGGAGGCAGTGATGGCTACTCTGTAAACATGGTGTATGTTATCAGAAGTGTTTCTTTAGCCTTAATCATGCTTTTTTTGAGGCTGAGAGTCTGGAGAAGATGCTCGACTCCCACAGCCGGGGCTGGATGAATCACTCTCCGTGCTGCATCCTCTCACTTTTACCTTCTCTGACCTCTGGCTTTGCTGAATGGTCGGCCGTAACCAGTCCTGCTCTAAAGATAGCCTGGGGTCCGGGGCCACATTAGTGTTAGCGCTGAGTTTGTGTGAGGAAAGGCAAGCGATTAGAGAAGAGAAATGAAACCTCATGACTGTTGATACATTTTTAGTATGTCTGCTTATCACCCCAGCTGTAATACATGTTGGCATTTTGCACACTGAACCAGTATCGCTCGCCCAAACACAGCAACTCCATTTTTGAAATAATGAACAATACTGAAGCAGAGCCTGGTCAGTTTAAGGGTGTACAGAATAATGCATCAGCCCGAAGATGTAATCTGCATCAATTTTGGAATTGATGATCATGAAATTTGAGGCTAAAATAATTTTTTTAGCTTGTATTCGAACACTCATTCTGTACATGAGTCATTTTCCAGTTACATTTGTCTTTTTTTTGTATATTTAAGATGCAATTCTAGAGAGTCTGGTCAAATCATACAAAATTCATACACTATTGTCGATGCGTAGACAATACACACAGCTACAGATGCTGCCGTATCAATATTTGGCAATTAAAGCTTTTTTGTTAAGCTGTTCGATGGTGTCATGGCAGTTTTGAAAAAGAATCATCCCCTGTGGTGCAGTACAGGTGTATGGTATTTGGAGTCCGTTTTGGGAAGAGCATGGGTTAGTGACACATTGCTGACCATTAAAGCCTCCACAGCATTATTACCTGCATGAGTTAATCGGACATGAGTTAATAATAAGAAAACAGCTGTGACGTCGACAGCAGTAGCATGGAGGCTACATCGCTAACACTGTCCCAAGTTTGGCGAGCTATACCTGGAGAAATGCATACACCGCACATTGAGGCGAGGATGGCAGCTTAACGAGGTGAATAACATGGAAGGAAAATTGTTTTGCAGACTTTTATGGCAAGAGGTGAGCTAACTGGGTTTGGCTGTATGTACCCCTCCAAAAAAGAACCGCCTTGGTACTATGGAAACTCACTACTGACTTTGGACTACAGAGGTTTTTCCATATCCGTTTGGTGTAGGAATTTCAGCAAACAGTTTAAATATAGACAATTTAGTTGTTTTGGATATTAAATACTATATAAACATTTTCTTAAGTGAGATTTCTTATTGTGGACCTGATTTTCCAGTGTTGCGCTCAAGGTAATAAAGGACTGTTTAGAATACTTTTGTCATTTTTAGGCATTATTCACAATGTATTGTGATGTGTATCGTGAGGTTGTTGGCAAAACCCAACCCTAGGTTTACCTAACTGGTCAATATGTCAGCAATGGTATTAAAAAATCACAAAGTGCTAAATGTTTGGAGTTGTTATACTTTTTAAACATAATTTTTTTCTTAAGTTATAGGTTAAAAAGCTACAACTCCCTGCTTATAAAGTATTTCAACGTGAGAACACCCCTCACATTTTTGTAGATATTTTATTATATCTTTTCATGTGACAACACTGAAGATGTGACACTTTGATACAATGTAAATTCGTCAGTGTACATCTTTTATAACAGTGTAAATTTACTGCCCCCTCAATATAACTCAACACACAGCTATTAATGTCTAAACTGCTGGCAACAAAAGTAAGTACACCCCTAAGTAAAAATGTTGAAATTGACACAAGTGTCAATATTTTGTGTGGCACCATTATTTTCCAGCACTGCCTTAACTCTCTTGGGCATGAAGTTCACTAGAGGTTCACATGTTGCCACTGGAATCTTCTTCCACTCCTCCATGATGACATCATGGAGCTGGTGGATGTTCGAGACCTTGTCCTCCTCTAAATTCCATTTGAGGAGGCCCCACAGGTGCTCAAGAGGGTTCAGGTCTGGAGACATGCTTGGCCAGTCCAGCACCTTTACCCTCAGTTTCTTTAGGAAGGCAGTGGTCATCTTGGTGTGCTTGAGGTCATTATCATGTTGGATTACTCATGCTCTGCTTCATTATGTCACAGTTAGGTTTGCAAAAAAGGCAGAAAATTCACTAAATTCATGGCAAATTTCCTGAAACTTTCCAAATTGAAAAATTTCTATGGGAATTAACTGGATATTTTGGTTATTTTAAAGAAATTAGTCATAAACAAATATGCAAAAGGATGATTTTTATTAGTCAGTTATTTTAGTAACTTCTCAGCGCTTAATTATTTCACTGAACTAATAAAATGAATGTTGAGCACAATATTCCTTACAGCTCTCCCTTGAAATCGTAAAATGAAAGGAAAACTCTTTTCCCCAAAAAAAGTCTCAACAGACTCAACGTGTCAAATGCATTTTTGCTCAAGTTTCTCAAGCCTGTCCTTGACCTCAATATTCTCAGGATTTTATTCTTTGGGTCCAACGTGTTTGCTTCTGCATCTGCACTGGCTTCACACACAACTCCTGAGGTAAAATGCCTCCACACAGTGGATGGCGCACCTGTCATTTTATATTTAAGTGTAAAAAACACTAATGCAATGCAGAAAAATATATAGTTAGCTGAACAAATGAAATGGTCTTCAAATTACTTTACAACTGCTGTATAAATTTTTTTATGGTTTCATAAAATTGCACCATATTTACTAGGGGTGGGAATCGCAGGGTATCTCACAATCCGATATGTGGTCCACGATAATGATAATATCGTGATAATCGATATATCGCACGACAATAACGTATCGATATAACACAAACACAGGTATGCGTTATTAACTTACATAAGTAACAGCAATAATATTGTTAACTTTCTGATATTTGCTTTGCGACCACGATTGGAAGGTCAGAGAAACCGCTACTTCAGCTTTATTTCTGTTCCACTCGGTCACTTGGCAAGTAGCGTTAGCATTGTGCTAACAACATTTACGTTTATTCATGTTTCTGACGTTTTGTCCAAAGCATCTTCCAGGTACAGGAACAATCAAGCATAAATTCAGACATGACAACACTAATGTGAGATTTACAAGGAGTTTGACACATTCCTCTTAGTCATAGAACTCAGATTTTTATATAGATTGCCGCCGGCGTATTAATTATCGTATCGCATGAGCAAGGACAACGATATATCGCAATATTGATATTGTGGCCCACCCCTAATATTTACAGTATCCAGCATCATGATAAATGAACCACTTTAATGAAATTGTTAGCTAGCTTAGCATATCTAGTTTACAAGTTAGCTAGCTACACTGTAAATACATAGATTAAATATAGCCTCAGATCATCAAATCCTGAATTTATGTAGTCCTTGGGATCAAATGTGTGCCTTTTAATAGTCAGTGTCTGTGTTGTGGGCTCAAAAAAGAAGCTTTATAATTGTAGAAATCATTGTGCATGTGATGGAGGAATGCACAATGCATGTAGGGGGTGTGGCCTCAATAGCCCTGCAGTAAGTAGTGTGCTGTGTGCCCCTGATTAAGGAATAGCGTAAACACTCAACTGTATTTCCATCAAATCTGATCGTTTTAGCCAAGATTATGCTACAATATATTTTTATCAACTATATTTTATATTCCCAAACTTTAACTTTAAAAACTTCTTGTTTATTCCCATAAATTGCTGTTAATTCCCATGGAAATTTTCACAATTTTACAACCCTAGTCACAGTACAGGTTTTGCATTTGTGGTTCCCTCGATGTAATGAAGCTCCCCAGTGCTGGCAAACCATGACACTCCCACCACCATGCTTGACTGTAGCTAAGACACACTTATCTTTGTACTCCTCACCTGGTTGTCGCCGCACACGCTTGAAACCATCTGAACCAAATAAGTTTATCATGGTCTCATCAGAGCATAGGACATGGTTCCAGTAATCCATGTTCTTAGTCTGCTTGTCTTCAGCAAACTGTTTGCAGGCAGACGACACTCACACAGACCAATGTAATGCAGTGTGCGGCGTATGGTCTGAGCACTGACACGCTAGATCATCTATGTAGAGCAACAATTCTTATTTTTTAGATCCTCTGATAGTTATTTGCCATGAAGTGCTATGTTGAACTTCCAGTGACCAGTATGAGAGAGTGTAAGAGCGATAACACCAAATTTAACACACCTGCTCCCCATTCATACCAGAGACAATTGACACATGACACAATTTGGACATTTTCACCTACTACATTGTATCAAAGTGTAGTCCCATGAAAAGATTAATACAATGTGAGGCGTGTCTTCCACTTCTGTGATATAGCGCAAAAATGAATGTAGACCTAAAGGCTTTTTTGGGGGAGGGGGTTCTACTATACGAAGAAAATTGACCAGCGCTCCTATAATAGTGTAACAGACGAGTTGTGTTCTCTACCCTAGCTATTCGTTTTAGTTCTTGTGGTTTTCTTTCTTCCTGAGCTCATTTCCTTTTTTTTTTTTTTTTTTTTTTTTTTTTTTTTTTTCCTTTTTTGCC
>JBBIGC010000033.1:9560465-9573144 GCA_037576955.1 Lepidarchus adonis
CCATCAGTAAAACTACTACATCTCTACACACTCCCCATCAACAAAACCATCAGTAAAACTACTACATTTCTACACACTCCCCATCAACAAAACCATCAGTAAATCTACTACATCTCTACACATTTTACCCATCAACACAATTATTATTTCTCTACACACACTCCCCCATCTTTTTTTATATGCTTTGTCATCAACAAAATGTTGATGTCACCATAAAACTATTATGGCTCTCCACCCTTCTTTAACAAATTTTATATCCCCCTCAACAAAAAAATGCATTATAGCGATCTGTCACTCAAGCTAAGACTTATATTTGGTGGAGTCAGACAGGTATTTAATCATGCATGAATAAGATGATTACATTTCAATAAGCTATGTAATATCTTGTGTTTATAATTGTATTATGCAGAAGCACTGAGATCACTCAGACTGTAAGTTCCCAGGGTTAAAGATCTCTGACAAGAACTTCTTGCACTCTGCACTCTTGGTCTTGTGTCTATTAGAGTGCTGATCAGGCCCGACCCGAACCCGAACTGCATTTTTATGTCTCCGTCTCAATAACAATAACAAGTAGACTTTCCTTCACATTCTGTTGTTTTGAATTCTCCCGATAACTGTTTCTTTCGTACGTCTCCCATGATGCTTCGGCTACGGCTACTGAATGAAACGTTGTCATGGCTACATGCTACATTGTCATGGCTACGTTTGCGTAAACAAATCCCAGTGTAAAGGGATAAAGCAAATGATCCAGCGTGACATTGCGTACGCCCTTCTTTTAATGAACAAAACAATTTTTTTTTTTTTTTTAAAGTAAATACTTTTACAATTGCATCATATGAGACACATCTTTTGGAGCTTCACTGTGTAGTAGTCTTTACTATTTTAATGATCAAAAGTTTTTGTGCTGACATTACCAAACCCGAACCCAAGTATCCATTGTGAAATATTTGTCCGTCGGGTTCGGGTCGGGTCGGGTCGGGTAGCCATGCTCTAGTGTCTATCACTGTAAGAGAAGAGACAGACTCCTGTACAGTAGACGAGACATTTACTGAAGGATTCCCTGTAAAGCTCCAGCAAAGGCAGAATGCACTTGAATGTCTTACAAGCTTCAGCTGCCATAAGTAGTTTAAAACTGGGAAACATGAACCTGCCATGAAAAATCCCATAGAACTTAGCCAGGTTATGTAATTTTGTCCCCTATGTGTAACTGAAACATCCTTCAAATGAAGAGTTGCTGGTGCTTTGATCAGTAGTTTATTTGAATTATAGGAGTTTTTATGATTGTATCTGTATTGGTTAAAAATAAAGTAAAAATAAAATAAATGTATAAATAAACTAAAATAAATAATATATAATAAATAATGTTTTCTGTGTTTATAGTGGAATCACAGTTTAGGTGTATGTTGGAAATCATGATTAATCTGAACAGAAATGACACTGATGATGATCCCATACCTCACGTTCTGCGGTTCTGCTCCTTTAATCATCTGCTGAGCTTGTTGCATTGCTTGGCCATGTTACTGTGGTTATAACCTGAGAGCCTGGGCCAGAGTAGCCATATCACTTTCATACAGCCTCTTACTGTGTGTCGTTTACACTAAACACTAAGCCTGTGAAACAAGCCTGATGTTTTGTGAATTGAGAACCATGATGGACCATAGTATCCCGTCTTGTCCCCTCTCCAGAGTTGAATCGATCGTTCGATTATTCGACTCATTGAACAGGCTGCTCGAAAGAATCGGTTGAATCAACTCAACGGAAGTTCATTCAGTGCTCACAGCGCTCTTATGACATTAACTGGGCTTTTCACCTTCACGATGCTGGAAGCCTGGTGCCTATCGGTGATCGTGCTGAGTTTCTGTTCAGATCTAAACTGATATCAGTGTTTTTGAGATAAAGTTCCAAACATTTTCATCGCCAATCAGTCCAACTGACTAGGCCTCGCCTGGGAGTCAGACTAGCAACAGACTTACTCACAAAATCAAACGTGTTTGCGCACAAGATTGTGTTTCAAACTGTTTGGACTAAGCTGCCGACTGATTTCTTCTTCTTCGTCTTCTCGCCTTTGGCTAAAATTAGTTTTCCCTCGTCAGAGCAAAGCAGCAGGAAGACGAGATATTTTTGTTCAATTAAAGCAGCAAGCCCGGAGTGAGTTCAATTACTTGACGCAAAGAGGAAGATGTAAATGTAAAGATTTAAATAGCTTAGCATGTTGCCTCGGGCGCCCGCACTTAATTTCCTTAATTTAAGGGGGATGTGAGAAAGAGATGAGGGTAGAAAACGGGTTATCCAAATGATGTGCATCTCTGCAACGCAGCCTGTATCTGCACTGCTCTATCTACTCTTAACGCCCTCCTACAAAATAGAAGTTGCAAATTAAAAGTTTGAGCCTGTGGGAAAAGAAAAAAAAAGCTTCTTTTTTCTTCACACATTAAAAGTCTGTTAACATTTTTAAAAATTCATAAAACAAATTTTATTTCAGAAAATATTTTATGAACGCCTCTGTTGCAGGCAAATGAGCACATTTGCTTTCTAGTTGCTTTTTTTATGACACAGATGCAGGCCAATCCAAGCGTAAGCCTAAGTAAATGAACAGGAATCCATATTGTATTTGCTTAAGGGGAAGTTAAATCCATTTCACTTTCAGGTTTTGTATGAAACCTGTTCCCTTCACCTGCGAACAATCAGATTGGTCAGGTTTCTTATGTCCTTCAGTGAAGTACAGAGCCACCTGCTGGACATAACCAGTACTGCACACACAGCAGCATCCCTAAGTGTGAGGAGGAATCACCTGACTCCACCCCAAGTTATCTCAGAAGTGGGAGGAGCAATTCTCCAGAATTCTCCAGTGCCACATCCAGCTTCAATACGGGACAGTCCAGTCAAGTCAAGTCAGTTTGACTTCTGTGTCACAGCAGATTTACAGAATCCGGGTCCGAGCCCCTGCTGAGGCAATGAGAAACTGAACTGTAGGAGAAAAGTGAAGAACCAAGGTTTAGAAGGGGAACCCGTCCTCCTCTGGTCAACAACAGAAAGTGAAAACAGACAAAAGAAAATCAATCAATAATTAAAAAATAATAAATAAGCAATAGTAATTTCAGTTAAAGAGGAGTCAGTTCCTTGTGTACATGATCAGTTAGGTGGAGCATGGCTGTCAGTATGGACTCTCCTCAGTAGGAGTGTGTAGGTTCCAGCGTATCAGCATGGTCCACGCAGCAGAGAGAGAGAGAGTGTGAGTGAGAGAAAAAGAAAGAGACACAAAGAGTGAGAGAAAAAGAAAGAGACACAAAGAGTGAGAGAGAAAGAAAGCGAGAGAGAGTGTGAGAGAGAGACAGACAGTGAGAGAGAAAGAAGAGACAGTGAGAGAGTGAGAAAGAGAGAGAGAAAGAGTGAGAGAGAGAGAGAAAGAAAGAGAGACAGAGAAAGTGAGAGTATGAGAGAGAAAGAAGAGAGAGAGAGAGAAAAAGAGAGTGAGAGACAGTCAGTGAGAGAGAGAGACTGAAGGAGAGAGACAGTCAGTGAGAAAGAGAGAGAAAGACTGAGAGAGAGACAGCGAGAGAGACAGTAAGTGAGAGAGAGAGACTGTTAGGAATGCTCAATGTTGCGTGTGTGATTGATCAGGATGTCTTGAGAGACTTTTCTGTTTGAGTCGTTGGCTGAAAGAGAGAAATTCACAGTGACAGGTTCATATTCAGTAAAACTTTCCTGATTTCTTAGATGTCAATTTCAAACATAAAGTAGGTTTCATTAAATGTTGTGTTCATTTTTACATTATGAAAAACCGTCTATACATTAGGGTGCCACTTCTTTTTTATCTTTTAATTTCCCAAAAGACAAATGACTTATCTAATGAGATTAGTCATAATAAAAGGATTTGATCAGTTAATGATGTGACTCAGGTGCAAAAAGAGAACACAGAGAATTTCCCCAAAGATGGAGCGCCCCACATTATAGGCCTGTTCTATAAGCTGCAGAAAATGCTCATTTATGTTTTAAAACTCTAAGCTAAGCCGCCCAATGTTATTAGCCACAGTGTTACTGAATTAATCGATCTGAAGTAAAAACATCTAACTTGACACGCCCCTTTGTAACTATATACTGGTAGTGATTATATACCGTAGACACTATACACATTATTTATATATATATTACTGATATCATGCTCTAAGTACTACACTCCAGAATTTAAGCTTAATGGCACTTCTGCAGTATGCGAGATGACTGTGTGTCTGACATCAGTGACACAGGTCACAATTGACGCTTATGGATCTGATTTTGAAGGGTTTGAAGAAAGCTAAGCCTGATAATAATTTTTGTGTTTCAGTGTGTTGCTAATTTTATACTGAAGAATTTACAAGTAGACGGACGATTGACATCTCTGTACTGCTGTACCCCCACCCTCCAGTCGTTCATTCCCGTCATAGAAATCACTGCATGGGCTCAGGAACACAACACAGAAATCACTGTCTGTTCAATACGCCAATCACAAATGCAGGTAGAAGCCATCGTGCACATAATCCAGAAAAGCCACGGTCTTCTCTGGGCGAAAGCTCATTTAAAATGAACGTCATTTAAAAACATGGACGCCATGTCTTCTGGACTGAAAAGGAGCTTGTTATCAGCGCTCGGTTCGAAAGCTTATACCATCTGATGGAATGGAGCTGCATTAGTGCCTATGGGACGGGTAGCTTGCACATCTAGAAAGATCTAGAAACATCCACACTGAAAGGTGTGCAGGTTTCTGAACAAAAAATTGGTTTTGCAAATCATTGCATTGTTTCTATTCACGCAGCACCCCAACATTTTTGGGAAATGGGGTCGTGTGTGTGTGTGTGTGTCCTTATTACATATTCACACAGATTAAATCCTCAGCTCCTAATTGAGAAAACATTTAATTGTAATTCAGCTCAGATCAACAGTGCGCACCTTGGTTACCTGGTTCAGGTGTTGTCGGTCGGACAAGGGACCCAACACTGCAACATTTAATTGTGATTAAATTATTCATTTTCATGACAACTTACCCTGTAAATCAACAAAAAACACAAAAAAGGAGCCAGTTACAGGTGGAGTACTGAACTGCATCTTGCAACAACCCCAGACTGCGAATCTCTTCTTCAACTCTTCTGTTGGATTCTGAGAAAAAGAACAGTTTTATTTTTCTTTGTTCTATAACCTTCATGACAAATAGCAGATGATTTGATGTGCCCTTTGAGTCCCACAATCTGAGATGTCAGAGCCTGAGGCTCTCCCTCAGAGAGAGGGAGGGAAATAAGGGAAGGGGGAGGGTGGATGTGCCCTAACTGCCCCAGGCAAGGGGAGAGGGGAGAAATGTACTGCAGCAAGGAGGGGGGGGGGCTCCTATCCCCACAACAACTTTTCAGAAGGGCATCTTGTAGACAAGGTTGGCTTATGTTTTCAAATTTATAGATAGATCTTTATCAAATATTACAGCAGAAGAGTTTTTGATGAAAAATGTCGTCTTTAAAGCTCCACATTGCATATTTTGGTCACAAAGTAGCATTGGATAGAGAGAATTCCTGCAATCTTTAAAACATTGTAATTAAACCTGTTAAAAAGGAGTGACGTGGTTAAAGGAACCTGCCTGGTGTCTGAGACGTTGTTGTATAGTAGTTTAAGGAGAAGCTTTTTTCCTAGAATGTATTTTTGTCCTTGCATGGCAACGACGTACCTGCAGGGTGTTGTGAGAAAAACAAAACACATTTTCCTTCACATTTACCACTATTTTATCATCATCAAAACTATAAAAAATCAAGAAGACATTTTGGGTAGTAAATAAAATGATATCTATGTTTGTATTTTATAAAATTGATGCACTTCCCCATTAAAACCAAATGTTTTTTTTAAAAAGCACGCTCCACCGTGTGAAAACTAAAACCATTGCTTTAAATCTTAAAACTACAGTCAAACCCCCTTAGCTCACCCTCCCCCTTAGCTCGCCAACCCCGCCTTTCACCATGAAAGGCTGCAGGACAGATTTCCTTCCATGTATTTACCCCTATTATGATCGCTCACTCACCCCGCCTCAAATTTAGAGCCCAGGCCAATAGGGGCGAGCGAATGAGGTTTGACTGTACAACAAGCCAGACACTTGTACTTTTAGCACAAGCTACAAGAAGACGACTTCTTTCCCACTCAAGCCAGTAAATAAACTAAAGCTCAGTTTATACCTAATTTCTTTAATAAAGAAGATGATTACTAAAAGAAGATTTCAGGATTTCCACATAAAGAACTGGGGGTTACAGATTTGGGGAGATATAGGTCCGACTAATTGGGAAGTTCATTGGAAGAATATTGATAAATCTTCAGCAACAGGAGGACAATTCAGTCTAAAGCATTAAATACCATCTACAGAAGTTCACATGACGGGACACTGAAGCAGTCTTCTTGAAATATACTCCCCAAAAACCTTTTATTTGGTTGAAAGTTTGCTGTACTCAAAACCACTGAAATAATCTCATTTCAATACAGGACCATTAAGAGTAAAAAGGCAATGGCACAGAGATAATACACTAACATTAAGACAACACAGTTACTTTATGAGGTACAGAACTATTCTGCACATTATTAAACATTTTCTCTCAGCCAAATGAAAAATGAAAAGAATCTGGGTACTATTGCACTGTTTGGGAGACACTGTAAGGCTAAAGACATGCGACACCATGAATTAGGGGCTGTATAGAACACAGTTATACATTCACATCATAGAATGATTAACAGTTGCTCTGTTTATATGGTATATGTATTAAATGTTCATTACTGGCCCAATAATAACGTACGTTTAAGCCACTTGTAGCGTTGCAACGTAAAAACTGTGCAAAGTGACGTGTACAGGAACTTTGTAGGTAGAAACAGTTCATTAAATTGACCCACAGTTCATATATATTAATCTTTGTAGAATATACCCACTCTGCGTTTGTGCAAGAACCAGCCTGCCATTGTTTACTGGAATTTATAGATATAAATTTGGAATAAAATGTTTTAAATCTTTCACAAAGCAACGAGTAACCCGACTGAATCAAAACACCAACAATAAGTGAAGCGCTGTCAGTATATACATTCACACTCCTCAGTACAAATCTGCAAATGGCTTGGAATAGTTGAACATTAGATAATCCATAAAGTACAAGTCATAGATTCTCTGCCTTTCGGTTAAGTTCAGCAGAGAGAAATATTCCTGTGTGATTCGAGAGGAAGTCCTCGCTGCGTTTGGGTTCCTGTCTTTAAAACTGGGGAAGGTAAGATTAGCAGGGGCTCTAATACGCCTCAGGAGGAAATTAGCCTCTTCTTCTATTGTCTCAAACTTACCAATGAAGTCATAGTCTATCAGGCAAGGGCTGCACAGCTGCACCACCGGCTCCCAGTGGATGTCCATGCCCACCGGCCGGTGGACGTCCAGCAGGTACTGGACGAACTCCTTAAAGGTCACTCCCTCTCCTGTGCGTAAGGCTAACTGTGAGGCGTTACTGCGGTACCTGGAGATGATGGGCTTCCCGAAGACTGGGTGGTAGTACGAGTTTGGACTCTCAAACTTGTCCCGAAAAGCTGACACAAGCCTTTCGAATGGTTCCCTCAAAAAGAGCACTTTGGTGTAGGCCTCCAGGCGACGGGCGATGCCCTGGTGGTTGAAGGAGTCCAGTCGCTTCAGATGGTTCCCATAGTGGACTTGCTCATGTTGGATCTCCCCTGTGGAGGCTGCCTGGCCCTGAAGGACCATAAGCACTCGCTTCCAGTTGGAGCAGCCCGCCTTGGGCACCTCGCAGTACAAGAGCTTGTGAGTGTCTTCCACGTAGATGCGGGACACGTGCTGGCGGGTCACGGCCTTTGCGCTGTTACTGCTTCTGTATTTGGCACAGACTTCTCTCATCAGCCTCCGACGGGACTGCTGGACCTTCGACAGCCTTCTGATGCTATTCTCAGCTTGGCCAGCAGAAGTGCTGCTGAGCTGCTGAATTAGTAAAGAACTCTTGAGAAGGAGCTTGCGGTGATTCTTGGTCACCTGCGCGGTCATGTCTCTGGAGCTGAGAAGAGAGGGCTGGACGTTCGAGAGATACTTTGCTGAGCGAACGGAGCTGAGATGGTTGCCTTCCAATGGACCAACATCTCCTGGACATTGAGAGCAATGTTCCTGAGAGAGAAAAAGATTCAGTCACAAAAGCGTCTTAATGAAGAAAATTCTTTCCTAACTCCTCTTGATGATGAAGTGGTACAGCACAAAAAAGTTCATATTGTTGTTGTTAATGACGCCCATGCTTGTGTTGGAGTGTAAAAGATGATTAAACAGGTCTTTTAATGACATTAATATAAGACAAAAATATTACAATTCAAATGATTTAATGATCCCCAGGTGGCTAGTTCTTAAGCATATGTTAATGTATTCATTAATTAGTGATTTTAAGTGTTTAGTCTTTTGTGGGCAGTGGTGGCCTAGTGGTTAGGACCTCGCCCGTGTGAATGGAAGGTTGCAGGATCATGTCCCAGCCCTGAGCAAGGTACCGTCCTGCTGCACTGCTGCACTGCTCCCCAAGTGCTTTTCATTGCTGCCTGTTGCTCCGTATGCGTATGTGTTAAATGCAGAGGTCACATTTCATTGTGGTGATTGTTTTCACAATGACAAATAGTCACTTTCACTATGTTGCTGTCCTGAAACACAGGGTGGATTAAAGTGAAAAACCGATTAATAGAAACTACGGCCAGTTCAACTCAAAATGTCAACGTAAAAACATTAATATCTATTTATCTATATCTAAGAAAAGTTTTTTAAAATAACAAGGCATTCTAAAAGGAATTTCTAAGGACTTATTTTTTTCCCTAAGAAAAAGTTTTTTCATAATTGTTCTGAAGAAAAGTCATGCCTACTTCAGATTTCTAGTGATGAATCCCACTGATATGTAAAGAACCGTGTGGATAAGTTTGCTCTACTTCAACATGTTCATGTGTTTAAAAAGTGTTTCCTAAGAGTTAAGCTGTTTGTCCTGGAAGATGAATTCCCTCAGTTTGAAACAGCAGTAAATAAGCAGCTGGGTGAACAGGCTTAGTCTGACTTTCGGCCTATGAATAGTCTGATCAATCACTGATTACAGGACGGCATCATTCCCAGATAAGATAACTGACGTGAACTTAAGTGTTAGTGTAGTGTTGCAGTGAAAACTACATACGTGGGTTATGTATGAACGAGGCCCATTTTGGTTTGTCTTAAAATCCTTCGTAACTTTTTTCATAGGAAAGCTGTTATAAATTTGACCCCACTTTAAGGTGTTCATCTCTGACAATGATTCAATTATTCTTTAAGAAACAATTTCTAGAAATTCGCAGAACACACAAGAATCACTGTTTACATAAACCATAAAACAATAAAAAATAAAAGCTTTTTTAATTATATACGGAATAGAAAAATGTTATATTATTATATAAATATATAATTATATAATAGTATATAAATACACTTTGTACTCAATCTTTTTACAGAAACACTTTTCACAGAAAAAAGATCTTTTACAGAGAAAAACTGAAGAAATACTGAAGTTCAGACAATCCATTCACTCAACAGTTTCTCCAAAAATAACCACACTGGGGCGCTGTTGTACAGCTTTCAGATGTGCTGCTGTGTTTAAGAGTCGCAGTAGAGATAAGCCCCTGTGATGTTTCAGTGAGAATGGCTTTACTCACCAGCTGCCCATGAGGGAATATGAGCTCTGTACCTGCACGAGAACAGAAAAACATAAATGTTAAAGATTAGCTAAACACACCTGCAACAGAAGGCAATTAGCAGCTGCTTATGATACAGATGTGGCAGAACAATACTGGAGTATTTAATACCAGTCATGAGACAATGTAAAGTGCTGATTCCAATTGTTCTCCATCAGCTCACAGACACACAAAAGGCAAAGGGCAGGAAGGCTAAGGCTGAACAAGGCAGAGGGGGGGCTGCCTCCCACACTCCACACTAATGTTTATATGCCACTGCTTACTACAGCTTCCAGATGGCAAGCCAGCAGCATCAGCAACATCACCTCAACACCAAGGTTATTGTATGCAAAACAACGGTGTATGTGCAGAACAGAAAAAAACACCTATTTGCATTCACTGTAGGCCACAGTGAGAACCAGGAAGCAGAAGTAAGAATGATGTAACTTGCAGCTGAAAGCAGTTATGGCTCTTCTTTAAAAAGAAGTCTTGAATTTTTGTCGTCTACTGACATTTGCTCTTCAGTTTTGCGAGTGTGTCTGAAAATGTAGCGACTGGCTAGTGCCACGTGTGCAGAGCCCAGCAGCCGTTTGGACAAACCTAGCATCCTCCCAAGGACTGCACCAGAGGGACTGAGATTAGAGCAGGACCTGAGCCCCTGCAGTCTCATCTCAGTGCCCTGACAATGACCTATACAGGCTCAGAGATGGCTATCGATTAGGTGCCAGAGGTGTGGACACTCCTCGGTGATAGATCCATTACTGAGGTAAAGCTGACGCACTGTAGAGTGGACAGTACTGGCAGAAGTGATCAGCTCACTCATAGAGTGGGACAAGGTTCTCAAAGTCTTCCCTCCCGTCTACGCATGTGTATAGTCTACAGCAGAAGTCCTCAACCACCGGGCCGTGGGCCAGTACCAGGCCGTGGATCATTTTGTACCGGGCCGTACAAAAAATTACAACTTTTTAAAAAAAAATACGATCATCTAAGTGTGTTGGAGACATCAATTGCTGGTATTCTGGATAAAAGTCACGGCAGAAAACCCTGAACAGCCACAACATCACTGAAAACCGACAACATATCTGTGTGAAGCAGGTTTTTCTGTCGTCACAGCAACCGAAACAACATGGCGGAGTAGACTGAGCATAAGCAACACACTTCGGGTGTCATTGTTTCCTATTACGCTGATGGGACGTCCCGTTACAGAGAAACAAACTCAGGGCTCTCGTTGATTTAGGGTTATGGTGAGTTATATATTCTCATGTACTTCATATTTGTTTTGTAGTAGTGTATCTTATTTTGAAAGGAATGTTTACACGTTACCATAGCGACCAGATCGCATTGGGGGAGAGAGGAGGACGTTACTCTGATCTTTGTTTGCGCATTTCAGGAGGACGCTGCTAAAAGTTACACAGTGGATTCACATTTATTATTATATTTACAAATTACCACAGTTTTTGCGTTGGTCGTATCATTTTATTTTGTTGTATTTATCCGTGACACCTTAAAGGTGAAAATATTGACATTAAACCGGGCTGTGGCGCAAAAAAGGTTGGTCTACAGTATCATCCAAAAGCAACACTTTCTGTCCTTTTCCCCTCACATTTTAGAACAAAGGGAAACACCATGAGATTACATTACAGATCTGAAAATATTACACAAACCATTTTGCTATCTTTAGAGCAGCCTCCCTTCAAGTTAATACAGCTTCGCACGTTCCTGCTCTTCTCTCTCCAGCAGCTTCTCCAGTCACCTGGGATTCTTTTCCAATAGGCTTAAAGAAGATCCTCATATTATGAAACGTTTCAGGATTCAGGTTCTTTCTGGTGCGAGTGTTCACACGTAGGCATCAGTTTCGATGTTAAGAACAAAATGTCAGAATTAACAAAGAGTATCGTGCGTAAACCAGGTATCTCCAAAGTTTTGAGTGCATTGTTTATTTTGCACAAAAGTACTTCCTAAAGAAGTTCCCTTTATTGAGACTACTGCACAGACTACAGTTACTCATAAAGGAAAGAGATTTTGAATTTCAAAGGGAATCCACAACATATTCATGATTTTTTCCCTCTCTTTTATTCATAGATGCACAACCCTGCTGGTGTGCCCAGATTTCAGCATAATATCCGTCACAGCGCATTATCTCATTTAATCTAAAGGCCCAACCGTGGGCCCCACCTATAGCACAGCTTTGGGCTGACGGAGTCTGCGGTGAGCACAAACAGCAAAGCAGGAAGTCTACTCTCTTTTAAAACCACGTATCTGCACAGTCCCTTATCCAACGACAGGTTCCCTCCACTGACGCTTAGGGCTCAGACCATTAGCAGTAATAGTTTAAGAGATTACGTTTGGAAGATGCTTAGGGAGAGAGTGTTGCCCTGAAAGTAGAGTGACAGTTCCTCCACACTTCACACAGGAGTGCAGTGACCTGGCAGTAGTGCTGATAAATGTTCTTTGACACTAAATTGGCATGCACGGGCAGCCTGTTGCGTGGGAGACAGTGCAAGTAAGGGCAGCAAGGAGCACAGATGATGTGTGTTATCATATTAAACGCTAGACTTCAGATGCATTTTCTCTCTCTTGAAACTTATTTACTCAGTTATCATTTATATTATATTGGGCACAACGACCTCAGTCCGGAAGAAACCACCAGAAGCCAAATACTGACCATAAATGATTGTGCTCCCAGTGCAGTGACATTGACTTGAGTAAAGTAAAGTAAAGTGTGTAGCACTAGTGCAGGTTTATCACCACAGAAGTTGTTGTGCAGGCAAACAAAACTTCCTTAGACCTTAGACCAGGGGTCGGCAACCCGCGGCACCGGAGCCGCATGAGGCTCTTCAGCACCTTGCTGTAGCTCTGTTTGTTTAATTTATTTATTTATTAAACGTACATTTTACATTTTAATTATATATTTTATTTTTGTTTATTTTGTTAGTTATCTTGGAGTTTGAGGTGATACTTTAACATTGTGTAA
>JBBIGC010000033.1:9584694-9598804 GCA_037576955.1 Lepidarchus adonis
GCATTAAAATAGTATACACTTTACAACTAAAGACTACTGTTGGAAATGGCAAATGTAAATAATATAATTGAATTTTTTTTTATTCTGCACCAAATTTTGCACATGTGAACGTGATGGAAAATGTAAATTGAAAAACAGAATTACATTGTCATTTTGCATATTGTATTGCCAACTGAATTTTGCTACAGATAAGCTTCCATCGTAACCTGCTCACAGCCAAGAAAAGATGAATCATGAAATGCCAGAAGCAGTTTGACCAATGTTAAATTTTGTAAACAAGCCTTGAATAAGACTATGGAATCTCTTTTCAAGCAACAGAATTTCAGTGTCTCTTAGAACAAGCTCGCCTCCATGTTTTTTGAGGAAAGACGGCAGCATCAGAGAACAATTACATCCATTTCTCTTACAGTTCACTCTCACCTTCATCCAATTTCATGAGACATGAACAAAACAGCCATCAAGGCGAAGCTACCACTGTGCAGGAGCCTCAAGTTGCTTTTTAGGCAGACCATTCATGGGTCTCTGGTTGTTGCAGTTGTGTCCAGTGCGCCAAAAAAGAAACAAGGATTTTTTAAAAGAAAGTTTTAAAACCAGTGGGATCTAAGAAACAAGGTGTGAATGCATTTTGCCGCACCTCAAGCACTTAAACCAACAACAGCAATCTATAAAACCTTCGTTTGATATTACATCCTTTAACAGCTGTGATTTTCAGTACTCTGAGCTGAATATGGCTTTATAGACACTAAATCAGCTTCCACACACAAGGCAATGATATTAAATTATAACAATAATTGCTGAAATCCAAATTGTGTTATATTGATGATACATTTGTGATATTTTTTGATAGGCTTAACATTCTCAATCCAGTTTTGGTAGCACTTTTTAACAACTGCCATTTCAGTACATTGGGTGCCAGCTTCAGTTCTGCTGGGGCAGCATGACCATGAACAGTTTTGTCGTAGAGTTTTTCCCTAGTATATGCAATTCAGCTTACTACCTACTTATTGAACTTCACATGAGATGAATTGGAGCAGAAAATATGCTAATATATGCAGTGAGAGTACAGTCAGACACCACTGAGCTACACCCTGTAAGTTCTAGTCTGGTGACGCCAGCTTCTGTCTAGATCTCAAGCACACAAAGAGGAGATGACTCAATGAGGATGATGTCATTGTGCCCTAATTGCCATTCAACCAAAGCAGAGCTAGATATAAGCGAGAGGAAGGTTTTAAATGCTCACACAGTAACTGTTACATTTGTGCTAAAGAGAGAAACAGATGCAAATTCCACAAATACAGACTTCTCAAAGCTAGTTTACAGCTTGCGACAGTTGATTGGCAGAAGAAACATAACCGTATGTTAGTGAACATAGACCCCTTTCTTTTGAAAGTGTGTTAAATGCTCCAGAAAAAAAAAACTCAGCATAACAACTAGGACAGAGACAGAAAGTGGAGTCTAAATTGCAGCATAAGACTAATGGTTTCTCTTGTTTTCCTTTTTGAAGTGTTCGTCATAAATCAAACATCACTTCATAGCACAGTCACTTAAAACATTTTTTTGGAGAAGAGAAGCTAAATCGTGCAGAAAATGCACAGTTCAATGAGTTTCCTAGACGGAAAGCAGTAGTGACAAATGACTGGTAGTACAACTTTTTAACATCTCTGTATTGGAGATGTTCTGGACTTTGTGAGCTGTATAACTAATGTTAAACTAATTGCAAGACAATTTGCTGCTAACAAGGACATGGCTCCTTTGAAAACTGTGGTTTTTCAAGTGTGGTTTAACAGAACTATGGCTCCCTTCTAAAAGGTAATACTTATTCTTATTGCATGTATTGTATTCTACGAATATCTAGACGCTAAGAAGCCGTTAATTAGTTTAGAAACTTTGCACTCATTGTTTATTCCAATCCTAATTAGTTTCCACCTACATATAGCCCAGATTTTCTCTGGATTGTTGAGTGGATGTCTGGCCCTGTGAGCCTAGTCTTTTTAAAAACATTATTCACTGTATGTGGAAAGCTACAATGACTACAATCTGTTCATCAGTTCAGTTATTTCTACTTAATATGCTCATTTCAGTGATGCAAACGATATTTCACACAAACATAAACCAACTTCTCATGCTTTTGTGGCTTAATTTACAAATAAAAATGGGAATAAATTGTAAAATAATAGTAAACCATATATTTTAGGGCAAAGCTGAGAATTCTCTGCATTTTTCTCCTCTGCTGTGCAGAATGCACCATTAGAAATGCTTCTGTTCCAGCTAGCTAGCTCCAGTGCAGTGCAGAAGTGTGCGCTAGTTCGTCTCTGAAAGGTCTACACTTGGATGGGTTCAAATAATTAGGTGCTTGTCATGAGAAAGTGGGCTGTGGTGCAATGCTGCTTAAATGCAGGCCCTACAGTAAATTAAATCTAGAAATGCCAAGTATCCAATTTCTAACCGTTGCCATTATGGTCACCCACCCATATCCATTTATCAATTTTAGCCCGTGACAGCTCAATGCTGTACATCACACCAGTGTCTGCAAGGAATCCGTAAACAGTTGCAGCTCACACACACACTCACACAATGATTCTTTAGCATCACATAGTATGCAGTGGCACCTGTCAAGGGGTGGGAAGTATCAGTATCAGTTCTAGAAGTGGGCAAGCGCAACAATCTGAGAAACTTTGACAAGTGCCAAATAATGAAGACTGGAACACAACATCATCAAAATGGAAGATTTCCAAGAGTGTTCCTGCAGTGATTAACCAAAAGTGAACCAACAACAGGGTCTTCAGCACCCAAGGTTCACTGATGCACGTGGGGATGAAGGCTAGGTCTGTCTGGTCCAGTTTCACGGAAAAGCTACTGTAGCACAAATGGTTAAAAAAGTGAATAGTGGCAGAAAGATGTCAGAACACACAGTGTATCACAGCTTGCTATGTACAAGGCTGTATAGTTGCAGACTGGTCACTTGTTGACTGCCATTCACCAATAAAAACCCCTACAATGGGCACATGGGCATCAGAATGGGACCACGGAGCGATGGAGCAATGTGGCCTGGTCTGATGAATTTTCTTTTACATCACAGTAAGGAGCATGTGTGTTGCATACCAGGGGAAGAGCTGACATTATGTTACTTTGGCATGTTCCACCTACCTAAATGTCTCAGACCCGATATATATATATAACAGTATGCTTAAAGCATGGCATGGTTCAGGAGGATCATGACCTGAAATGGTTTGAGGAAGATGACAAAGAGCTCGATGTGTTAAATTGGCCTCCAAATTCTGCAAAACTCAATTTAATTGAGTTAATCGAGATATGTTAGACAAACTATTCCAGTCCATGGAAGTCCCGTCTTGCAGTTTAGAGGACTTAAATGATCTCAAGGATCAATATTTTATATATAAAACAGTGTCTTTCCGAGGGTGCTTTACACTCGCTGTGTTTGGTAAAGACCTTTACTAAAGAAGCAGAGCTCAATAAAATATGTTTATTGCTTTCATAGGTAGTAATATAGTAATACAAAGTAGGCTAACACATGAAGAATATATGTGAGCGATAAATATGGATTAAACAGTGAAAGGTTATGCAAACACAAAAGTCAAAACACAAAAGCCTCCGCAGCATCAGTACCTGTATAAGTTAATCGGGTATGAATTAATAATGCAGGAGCATTAGTAGTAGCAGCAAAAGCAATAACACAGAGGCTACATCGCTAACACGGACCCAAGTTTGGCGAGCTATAGCTGGAGACATGCATACACTGGACACTGCACGTTGTGGTGAGGGTGAGAGGTGAGGATAGTAGCTTGATGAGGTAAATAACATGATAGGAAAACCTTTCTGCAGCCTTTCATTTGCTAGAGTTTGGTGAGATAACGGGGGTGAGCCAACAGGGTTTGACTGTATGTCTGTAATTTTGTGTACTTTAGCAGTTTTGAAACCAAATGATCAAATGAAAAAGAAATAATGAACAAAAACTCAAACTCTTGTGTGAACTTCAACAAACAAATTAAGTGTAAAAACATATAATGAATTATAAATTGTTTGCACCACAATTTTTACACTGCTAACACTTTTTTATAGTTTACCCACTCATATGTAGAAGTCCAGGTCAAATATACGATACAATATGCGATACGTGGCCTACAATAACGATAATATTGTGATACCGTGATAATCAATATATTGCACGACAATGACTTAGGGATATAACACAGAAACGCGGAGATACATTTTTAATTTACATAAGTTTAATTTCCACCTTTCCCATATTTGCTTTGCGAAGACGGTCGGAAGCGCAGAGAAACCGTTACTTCAGCTTCAGGACTTTACTTCTGTTCATCTTTGTCACTTGGCACTAGCATTGTGTTACCAACTGAACTACCATAAAGCAACTTTTTCCACCCATTTTCCCACATCAAACACTACATAGTCGAACAAACACTACACAGTGCATTGCTCCCCATGAAACACGCCTTCGCTACGGCAGTAGTTTTAACTGTGTCTGTACCGGACACATTATGGAGCGATACACTTCTTCTCTGATCTAAACTATTGTTGAGGACAATTAAGCAAATGCTAGATATTGGTGGGGACGCACAATTCTGCACACTTGGATTACTGAGTGTTTCCCGAGAAACTCTCTAGCAATATGTGTTTACTCATGTTGACGGTTCGCTGGTAGTGTTATCCAATCGCTAAAGAGATGCACAGAGATAGATCACAAAATAACCCACGCTCTGTTCCATCAATGAGCCATCCATCTAAAAGCCAAACTCAGACTTTAGATTTAAATGTGGCTCAGCCGAGCTTTTTTTGCATCTAACTGTCACAGTTCATCTTCAGCTTCCACCCAAGTCTCCTGCACTCAGTCGAGCAGATCCCAACCAGAGGACAGAATAAGTAGCGATGCTGGTGAGTCAAATTCACAGCAAATGTTTATTCGTTTAAATATTGACATCATCGATTATCATATCACGTGAGCAAGCACAACAATATATCGCCATATTGATATTTTGGCCCACCTCTACTATAAACACTCATGCAGGGACTGTTGGTCTCATGGGATGCTGATTAAGATAACTGGACGTTGCAATCATCTGGTGAAAATCACATTTTCATTTCAAGCCTAATTTACATACTAAACAAATTATGACTGTAGACATTAATTACTACTGTTGTTCTGTTACATGCAGTTCCTCCACATCAACCTACCTAGATTGGCATTTTCTGAACTGGTGTATAGTGTATAGTAATGTGTCAAACCATGCTACAACAGGCAAATGGATTACAAGTATAGAAGTGATGTCAGTAGAATGAACATCCAAAGGACCAATGTATAGAACATCACAATATGCCACCATCTTTCTTCCTCTGTCTTCATTTTTTTAAATTAAGAAAATAACAGACAGCAAGGTTCTTCCTTTACACTCATGCATCCCTCTGTAATCTAAAACATGACATTTAAGTGACATTTATTTTCAGCTGGCAAGGCTTACAAGAGACGTATGAAAAATTACTTATTTAATTGGAACGATATATCACAATTACATATATCTGGAACATGTTGGCAAGAACGTGGGGCTTTTTCATGTCCGATGTCTTTTATGTGATATGTTCATTTAGATGAAGAACGGGGCAGGAATTCTCAGAGCTCAAAAAGCACATTTAAGCTTTGCTGCAGCGAAACATATTCACTATATAAGAAGAGACCATGAAAGTTCACCAAAAGGCTGAGCTTTAAGAGACAAATGCTGTGATCCTGAACTGAGGCTGAACTATGTGTTGAAGAATTGCTTGTGTTGTGTGCTGATGGTCTGGAGGGCTGGAGATGGATAAGATGAAAGGGCCTTTCAGCCCAGTGCAGTCTGCTCAGGGAGTGAGCGAGTGGCCTGTTGAAAGATTACTACTCAATCCTCCAAGGTCCATTAACCCAACTCTTTCCAGCCCAACAGCCACTCCAGAATCCAACGCCCACGTCTCAGTTCTTCTATATGTCATCATTGCAGGGTCAGAAGTTAAGATATAATGACTTGCATTTAATCTGCATTCAGTCATCAATGTAATGTCAAAGATAAGTTCTTTATATGTGATGAATTATTATAATGTGTATCAAATGTGATCTAAAAATGCTTTGAGCTCATATATTTGTACAGTATTTGGTCACAAATGGCTTATTTTCAACAAGCAATCAATCATCAATCAATTTTTCCCAATGTTAACATGGGATAAGTATCCTAGGTACCACATTTCCCCAACAATCAGCCACCCCACATTATAGGCCACCCCGTTCTATAAGCCACAGAAAATGCTCAGTTATGTTTTAAGCTGCCCCATGTTATTAGCCGTAGCGTTACTGAATTTATCGATCTGGAGTAGAAGCATCTAACTAAACATTTAACCCTGGAGGCCATTTTAGCTCTATACCGGTAGGGACATTATATCGTAGAAAATTACATTGATAAAATGTGGAACTTCCTGATATCATGCCAAAAAGCAACAACTATGCTGCAGAATTTAAGCTCCATGTGCAACATCTACCATATCCAAGCAGCACAGGTCGCATTAGATGATGTTTACAGATCTGGTTTTAAAGGATTTGAAGAAAGCTAAACCTAAACATTTTTGCATTTCAGTCTTGTTAATTTTATACTGAAGAATTTCCATGTAGACGGATGACTGACATTGCTGTACTGCAATGCCCACCCTCCAGTCATTCAAACAACAATGAAAAACTCATCCTTTCCCAGCCAACAATAAAAATTAGTTCCTTTTATTTCTGTTAAATTTAAATTTAAACTTGTATTATATACTAGAATGTAATGTAAAGTAGCAAATGGCTGAAAACATTTAAGAGCGAGTTGATGCTGTGGTGCCATTTAAGTGAAAGAACATCGTCACTGATCTGTCTTTGCTGCAGTAAACATTACATTTAAATGAAACTAATTATTTGGGGATTCACTATGTTTTTAGTGAATGTGTTTTCATGTTTTTAAATAAGATGCCACATTTAAGCAAGCTGTACCCAATACCAGGTTTGCAAAATCAATGTATAAGCCGTGGCCCATCATTGAGGGAAAACAGTATTAGAGCTAGGAGTTCAGTAACTAAATAAAAAAGATGTTTATACTTGTAAGCGCCCCAGTGAGATTTAGCATGTTAGTAAATAAATATTTTTGTAAAAATTTAAAATGGACAAACCATATGTTTTAGTTTAGCTAATGTAGCGAAAAGTATTTTGACAGTGAATTATTCATATGAATTACAATTTTTAAAACCTTCTAAATATATATTTAAAATAAATGCTCCTAGCTTCATTTTGAGTTTTCTGCCATTGGTGCTGTTTTTACTATCTGCTCTCAGAGGTATGACACTATATCAGTCCAGAAGGGACGGTGTCTAGCACAGATTGGTAGTTCTCCTCCTCAAACACACTGACTATACCTGGCACCTGGAACCAGGTGTGTCTGATCAAAGAGATTGACAAACTGTGCTGGACACCCCAGCTTTAGGTTACAGACAAGCATTTTATTAATGCTCATATAACATTAGTCCATGGCTCTGAGAGTTCCCTGCTGCCGGTGGCACATTTGAACAAGATAAAGCCATTGTTTCTAAAGGCTCTGGTTTGAAAGTACTGGGGTTATGTTCATCTATTCACACACTTTCACCTTGGAATATATTTCAATGTTGAATTTCAGTTGAGCGCTTTTAAAATATCCTCAGATTTCTTCATATTATGCCATCAGACATATTTCACATGGTAGAACGAAATGGGACTGAATGTGGAAATTACCTCCTCATAGGATTATTCAGTCTGTGTGTAATATGCTGTTTAAGTGGATTACCACAGATGACAACAGCAATTCTGAGTGGAAGGATGTAAGGATCTAAGCGGTTCAAGTGATAGAATCTACATTGGGTGTATACTGTCCTTTCACTCCCTAAAAAGAGCATGAACGGTGAGTAACCACTGGCCTGATTGTGTCAGAGTCTCTGCTGTTTAGTAGACCTCTGTTCTGAGTGGGCAGGACATGGGCTCAAATAGGAATCAATTACTCCATGGGTACATGCCTGACACAATGCCATTGTCTCTCTGGGGGTCTTGTGATAACCTTGACTATGTCCTGATGCCAGAAGTTTGACCCAAATGATGTAAAGAGAGTGAGTCACTCATCAGCTTTTACACACACAACAGAGGTTAAGTGTCATGGAAATATTTAAGAGCCTGAATATTTTCTTTTAGATTATTTTCCCTCTGTGACAGCCTTTAAGATCGATATGTGTATATGTATATTTAGGATTTGTGACAATTCAGCTGTTTTTTCCAATATAATGGCCAAACACGAACTGTATTAACTGAAGGGTGACAGGAACATTTTGAAACTCTAAAACTGTTTACTTCATCACAATTAGAGTGAGGAAAATGTATTTCTCTGTGATATTGGCCCTTTAGAATTCACAGAAATATTAGATGCATTATACAAAGTTCATGAGCATTTGAAAGTTTGGAAGTGTTGCATTTCAACTGGAAAAATTTATGCTAAATGTCGCATTAGCTTTTATCAAATAGGATTGTTGCCAAAGTCCAGCAAAGCTTGTCCAACCTTGAAGCAGCTGCTACAAACGAATGCAACTGTGGGCGCTGTGCCAGCTCTGCACAGCGGTGGTCTCACTACTGTCTTATGCTTGAAAACACTGGAAGAGACCAGATGTGCTACTCTCGCATTGCTCACTGTCTTGTGTTTACAATTCAGGATCTATTAAAACAGGTCAACAACCTAATGAGCACAAAAGTTCTACATTAATATCTAAAAGCAAAGTTCTCAGAGGCCCAAATATTCCCAAAAAGTATGCAGTCACTGTAAATACAATATTAAAATATTCTGGACACGTATCCAATAGAAAACTGTGGAAATAAGCACACTTTTTAAATGGATGTTTGACATGATTAATCTTAGCAACACAAAAATGCATGATAAGTTGCATGCTTTAGAAAACAAAGGAGTCATATTGGTGATTTCTATCGTTCTTATTATTCTTATATTCCTATAATTATGTTATAAAAAAAGGGATATGATGGTTAGAATCTCTCAGAGCCCACAAAGAGAAATGTGAGAAACACCTTGCCAAACATTTGCAGTGTACTTTTATCTCTGGATGGATGGATGGAAAGGAGAGGAGTGAGTCAGAGTGCTTTTGTGTGAAGAAATCACGCCATGTGCTTTATTAGCAGGCAGCTGTTACCTTGGCCTTGGACTAGTTTGGTTTGAAAGACCCCCACCCACTGTTGTGTGGGTTTACAAATCCCTCCATTGCAGAGGGCTTAATTCTACACAGGACTGTGCTTTCCTTTAAGGATCCTTCAAAATCCTCTTTACTCATATACACATTTATATACACACACACACGTACGCACAGTGAACGCCCACACAGCCCTGCAGAACAAAGTCACTGAGATCAAATGAGAATGAGACTGGGTTAAGACTGAGTCCAAACAATCAAGATTTAATAAAGACTGAATCCAAATAAGAGCAAAGACTCGATCAGGACAGAATCTAAATGAGAATAATGAGAGTCAAACGAGAGTAAAGCAAATGACGATCCGATCCAAATGAAAACTTTGTCCAAATGAGAATGAGACAAAGTTAGATTAGATTAGGTTAAATTAAATTCAGCTTTATTGTCATTGTGCAGCGTATGAGTACACAGTCTATGAAATACAATTAGCATCAAACCAAAAGTGCAAAGAATAGCGTAGAGTACAGTAAAGTGCCGTATACTGATGCTGTGAGAGTAGGTACGGTGTTGTTAAATATGGAATAGAGTATATACTGAATATATATATACGTATTGACAGTGTATTAATTATATATAAGGGTGATATGTACAGTGTAACCAAATATACTGTGGTTGTATAAATATACGGAAATTATGCAGGTGGTATATGTACAATATAAATCATTTCTGGGCAAAGTGAGTCTGTAATGATGCAAAAATTTTTTAAAAAGTGAAGCAGATTCGCACTTTTGTAAAAAGTGTTAAAAAAAAGTGTAAAAAGTCTACGGTTGGGGTGGTATGAATCTCTGATGACACTTTGCCGTGTAAATGTTCTGTGATGAGCAGTTCTCACTACTCGCTGGAGTGCTTTCCAGCTGTTGTCATACTATACGAAGATGCAGTAGGTGGTTTCAATGGTATATCAGTAGAAGTCCAGCAGTATCCCAGTCTCTGGGAGACAGGAAGTAAAAGCACTGTTGTGCATTTTTGACCTGGATGGAGGAGTTCAGAGACCAGGTGAGATCATCAGAGATTTGGACACTAAGGAATTTGAAGTAGTCCAGTAATGTAGATAGGAGAATGTGAGTTGAACCTTCTAACACTATGATCTCCTTGGATTTCTGGGTGTTAAGGGCCATTATTATCGGCACACCACCGTGGCATCATCTGCAAACTTGATTATGGGATTGGAACCATGTACAGGAACGCAGTCATGGGTGAAGAGGGTGAGAGTGGATGAATATGTGTTGTTCAGCTTGATAGTTGTCTGTTAGTAAGAAAGTCCAAAGTCCAGTTGATGTGCAAGGCTAATGGAGCTTGGAGATCAGCCTGGACCGGATCACTGTGTTGAGTGGAGTCCAGTGGTGGTTTCGTCCTCAGTTGACCTGTTGATGCAGTAGGCAAACTGATTGGGGCCCAGAGTTGTTAAGACTGAGTCCTAACTGAAGCACGACTGGGTCAAGACCAATTCCAAATTAAACCAAGTCTATTTGGAGACAGTCTGTTTCCAGTATTTTTTTAATGTACTACATGATTCTACATGATATTGACAGCATTGAATGATTTATATCTTAGTATTTTATTGTTTGTATATCTTTAAATGTACAAACGTGTCTACTTCTTGTTTTTTATGAATTTATTTTATGTAAGGTGACCTTGAGTGTCATGATAGGCGCCCATAAACAAAATGTATTATTATTATTATTATTAAGTTATTATTTAGGTGATCTATACCTTACAAATTCACATAGCACAACATAATCAAAGCTTAGAATTATAGGGTTATATTACATTCATTTTACTACACTTTTCATCCTACAACAATTTAGCACCGCTGCTTCACAAGAACGTTCTAAGAAGCTCTGTAATGGGTTCTTTTCAAGCCTTCTGCAATATTATAAAGATTGATATTACGATAACAATGTAAGGACAATATTTTGTGCAGCACTACCCCAAACCAAGTTTATTCTTGCACAATGAGTAACAATAGGTTACGAGAAATAACGTCTGTTCATTTTACACAGGTCACTAATATGGAATCCAAAAGTATATCTAGATACAACCTTAAAAATAAAACACGTTAATTCAAAGTGTAAAGAAATTCTCTGATGTGGTTCATGCTGTTCAAAACAAAACCTGTCCGCTTCCTCCAAAAGCACAGACCTATAAATAGCAAACCGGCTGACAAACCAATCAGCAGTCTCTTTTTACCGGACACTCTACATTTTACTACATTTCAGTGGTGCCATGTAAATAGCTTTGAAGTTTGTATGTTGAAAAGCTAATGTGTAGACATAATATATTACTTTTTTCTGATTACACAGTTTGAGTGCCATATCATGAACAATTCATTGGGATTATCTCAGACAAAGGTCAAGATTCTGGATTTTCTAAGAAGACTGCACCTTCATAACCTTCATGTTTTTCTCCCATGCCCTTTCCAGCAGTGATATCCTGTAGGTATAGTGGGAAATTGGTTTCGTTGTAATGGTCACAAAAGAAGCCTGAACTGTAATATAAGGCCTTGCTTTGGTATTTAGTTTTTTTCTCTCTTCCTCCAAACAGGTCGATTGTGGTACGGGCCAGGCTGTCTGACCTCCAATCAGACCCTGGTGTTCCACACTAAACTTCTCAGTGCAGAAGCATGTTGGATTGTCAACAGCTCAAACAGAACAGGCTTTCACACTATTCACACCTCTCCTCTGAGTTTGAAACCTTAGGGAGGAAAATATAATCTACAGCTTCACACATCAGAGCGAGGGAAGGCAGCAAAGCTTTGATGTGATACTGTGAGTCTCCCAGGCTTGCCTTGGCTTAGTTCAGTGACAGTCAATGTGAACTAAATAACACCTATTTTCTGCAGCTGCTGCTTCTTAATTTGACTCTTTCTGGCTGGAGATACAAACTGGATTTTCAGAAAGTGACATCACATATTGATCATCAGTGGTAATCACTTGGGAGTATCTCATTTAACCACTCGTCAATGTATTGAACACAGAGATATCATAGTGTTTTTAAACCATTTTGGGTTGTGTATTGTGGAAAACAGATTTTAAAATCATGAGAAATAAATCTAAAAAAAATATGTCAATAACACAACATATAAGCAATTTTTTGTTTATATTGTTTATACAATAAAATGTAGCATGTGGGCTTTTTAACCCTGCTGAATAGCGTATATTCAATCATTATATTGAAAATATAATCACAGATCATATTATATGTTAACGGGAAGAATTCAGTGTTTCCGCTAGATTTTATTCTGTAGACCATGCAAAGCCAACATGTCATCAAATCCATCCTGGGGAAAGAGCAGTATCATCACACAGAATTATTTCTCAGAATACAGTAAGTACACTTTACATGTGAATACATTATTTTATATTCTGTGCTCTTGGGCTTGCAGAATGCCCTAAGAAGTTGATTGCTTATGTCTGCAAACATTCAGCTTTCTGTAGCAATGTAGAACCACCATGCAAGTCACCATGTTTTATTAAAACATTATTCAGGATGCTATAGCAACAACATATTTCAATAAAACCAATTTAGAATAAAGACATGGAAAATTCCACCTCTCTGATGTGTCAACTGCCAATTTGCAAGACTAATAGCAATCATATGAAGCTGCAGTATGTCTGAAAAACATAAGCCAAATATAAAAGCTATTTAAAAGCAATAGTGTAAAATATCAATGTTGAATCATGTTTATTTACTGTATTGGGGTTATTGAGGATGATAATCTGTGTCAGAAATGAGCCCCCAGATTTGCCAGATCTGGTTTTGTGTAGTGTGTAAAGTGAGCTCCATAGCAATAATATCAGAAGGAAATGGCCGCCAGAAAAACGTGTGATTATGTAGGTTTTTTTAAACTCACTGACTTTACGTAATGTCTTACAATATGTTGCCTAAAAGCAGCAACATTGATTGGTTGGTTCATCGTTTTAGACTTTGAGAGCTCACCCTAAGCTCATTCTCAAAAGCATTTTAACTGCGGCTACATGATCTCTCGCTAACACTCCGCTAACCTCATTGTAATGGAACTGGATATGGCTGTGATTCATAGTTCCTCCCAGTGAGCTGATAAATCATTCACTCTCTGTTAATTATTGAGTCTTGGGGAGTGGCACATCTGTCCGGTGCTTAAAAGGACCTACCCTGGAAATCTTTCAGAAAGAATAATCATTACCACACATATCCAGCTGTGTGGGGTAAATCCTGTCTACTAAACAAACAAACAAAAAGAGTATTAATGAAATAAGCTTTACATCCAACTACCATGAAAATGCACATGTCCAATTCTACCAAGCCTATCTTAGACCTTAGATAATCTTAAATCCTGTCTTGCATAAGGGATTAATTAAACACAGCAAATAATTAATTCACAGTAAATGAACTGTTGCCCCTAGTGATAAATGTGGAGAAATTCTGTTAGAAGTGTGGATCCCAAACTTTCATATTATTATATTCATATTACATATTAAAAAGAAGACTTTTCATTATGACTTTAAGGGATAATTCCCCAGAAGAACATCTACCTACAGGCCTCACTCACCTCAGATAAGGACATGATTGCAAAAACGAGAGAGTTGTAAGTCTAAATGAAATACAAATCAAGGGTAATACAAAAACAACACACATTAATGACCCTCCAAGCCTTTCAGAACAATTTTCTCTGGACTGATAACTTGAAACAGGTAAGTTTTAAAAGGCAATGGCTTGTTACATATGATGTAAAGCTAACACTGCATTCCACTATACCAGGGGTCGGCAACCTTTACTATCAAAAGAGCCATTTTCCCCCTCTTCAACTAAAGATAGATCGCCCGGAGCCGCA
>JBBIGC010000033.1:9616685-9627040 GCA_037576955.1 Lepidarchus adonis
ACACTCTGTTCCAATGTTCTCAAAGCCAAACTCCCACTTTAAATATGGCTGGGGCGTCTCAGTCGAGCTTTTAGAGTATAATACAACACAATCAAGTTTAGAGCACAACACAAACTGACTTCTTCTGTGCTCACAGAACTCTCCTGCACTCAGCGTGAGCAGCGCCACCCAGCGGAGAGGAGAGGTAGCGACGCCGGTGAGTCAACTTTTAAAGAAGCTCTCTAGCGACGTGTGTTTACTCACATTGACAGGGTTTCCTTTTAGCATCATCAATCTCTATGAAACCAATGCAGGAAAGAGACACAGAAATGCGTCCGTAAATAATCCACCCTTTGTTCTGTCATTGCTCTAGAAGCCAAAGTCAGACTGTAGATTTAAATGTGGCTGGAGAGTCTCTCACGCGAGCTTTCTCTGCATCTACGTAACTGTTGAGAGGTTCCTCATCAGCTTTCACCCAAGTCTCCTGCACTCAGTCGAGCAGCACCACCCAGAGGAAAGAAGAAGTAGCGATGCTGGTGAGTTAAATTGGCAGCAAATGTTTATTCATTTCCATATTGATATTGCCATCTGCGTATTGATTACTGTATCGCATGAGCAAGGTCGACTATATATATCACCATATCGATACTTTGTCACACCCCTAATCTATTATTATTATTACCGTATTTCCCCAACAACAGGCTTATACATTGATTATGCAAACCTGGTATTGTGTGCGGTTTGCTTAAATGCGGCCTATCAAAAAACATGAAAACACATTCACTAATAGTATAATTCAGTACAAAAAAACGACATCCCTAAATGATTATTTGAATTAAAATGTACTGTTTACTGCAGCAATGAACAGTTCGAAAAGCAACACGAAGCAAAGATATAATAAGTGATGGGTCGGTATAAAACGCAGAACATGTACAGTGCCATTGTTTATGTTACTGTTCCCGTGCTCCGGGACTGTGGTCGGAGTAATTCCCCAACTACAAATGCGAACATTCTTCCAGTCAGACTCATAAGGAGGCAGAGTTCTGTTTTGGGACCCATGACTTAATATATTTGTTTCTTTTTTCTCTTTGCACAATTTATGTTCCCATTACCAAGCTGCTCCAACGTGCCCTGTGAACTCGTACTCTCTCTCCGCTAAAAACAACGCTCTCCAATCCACACACTACACAGTCCATAATGCATTGTGCCCCATGAAGACACCATCTCCCACAATACTCCACTGGAAAACTTAAACAAACGGAAGTTGCCGGAACTAGCATTGGTTAGCAGTTAGCATAGTCATCATGCAAGTCCTTCAAAATACGCAGACTATATATTGTAAAATAAAAGCAGTTGTAGAGTTGATCTCGTCTACCAAGTATAAACTCACTTTCTTTGTTTCTAGAAAATGGCTCTGTACTGTTCCGTCACACAGCATTTGTCTACATGTAAATTCTTCAGTAAAATGAGCAACACTGAAATGCAAAAATTATTATTTATTTTATTATTATTATTATTATTATATATTTTTTTTTCAAATCGGATCTGTAAACGTCAATTGCTTTGCTGTCGTCTGTTGTTGAACGCATTCATCTCGAATATTACAGATGTTACGAGGAATTTAAATTCTGCAGCGTAGTTCCTGCATTGTGGTATGATATTGGTAAGTTTACAAATAGCATCAATTTAATTGTTAATGCTCAAATATAGTACAATGTTACTACTGATATAGAGCTGCAAAGGTTTCCAGGGGTGTGATAAGTTAGATGCTTTTACCTCAGATCAGTAAATTCAGCAACACTGCAGCTAATAACATTTTTATAACATATTTAAAACATAAATAAGCATTTTCTGCTGCGTATAGAATGAGGCAGCTTATAGAATGGGACGGCCTATAAAGTGGGGCGGCCTATTGTTGGGGAAATATGGTATTATTATTAATATTATTATTATTATTATTATTCCTATTATTACCTAAGCAGCCAGGTTTGAGAAAACAGTCATGCTTGTACCAAAAATCTATTCCAGGGTTCCCACACTTAAACCCCTACAGTATTTTTTTGCACATTGCCTTTTTTTTTCATTAAAATGTTTTGTGGCCAAAATGTTATGTGCTTAAAATATCTCTAAATATCTAGAATATTGTGAAACTGGAATGAGTAAATTTTGAGCTTGTAATCTAACTATCTAATCTAAATGTTATACGGTTCAGTTCCAGCTTGTTGGAGGTTTGAACGTGATCCAACTACCAGGTCTGCTCCTCAAGTTTGAGCTGAACATATGGCAAGAAAAGAATGTTAGCAAGTCTGAGTTATGAAACACAACTTCAGTTTATTGACATTTGGCAAATTGTTGTCCATGCTACAGCTTAGCTTTCATGTTCTACTCAGTCATCTGGGGGACGCGGTCTTGTATTTGTAGCATTTCAGTATTTTCAAGACCTTCACCATGATCAGGGGCAAATACAAGGTCTGACACTGAACTTTATTAACTACTTGTGCATTAAGAGCTGTTTAGTTTGAGGATGTGGGAAAATATTCAGTGCTTATGTGCCTCATTAACACACTCATAGATCCAGCAATGTGGAGAACGCCAAACTGTGTGTCAAATGTATCTATCTGTCTTTTTCCATCCATCCATCCATCCATCCATCCATCCATCAATTTATTTTTTTAAATCCACAACCTCACCTGCCAAACGAACCAGTCAGACAAGTCACTACTTATCATGACATTTACCAGTCAGGCCCTGGTTTTGATCGTGTGCACTCACTTAACTTATTTCTATCATTATTTTTATACTTATATCACAATACCTTGTCTTATTATGTGCTGAAAAATGATTCATGCACTTTCCCTTGCTCTAGAGTATTATTACCAAGAATAGGGCCAATGGAACAGCAGGCTCACTACAACACTTATGTCACAACTAATTTGATGTTCATGAATTACCAAAGTGAGTTTAAACGTTGTGCTGCACCGACTTGAGTCGAATCAAGGCTTCAGTCAGTTTCAGTGGGGGCTACACCACCGTCCTCCTGTCCTCCTGTTCTGAAGCAGCTCCGCAGACCTTCCTCGCACATCAACCTCCATCAGCATCGAGCTAAAAAATATATGAGAACCCACAAGTGTTGTGTCCTCCGATTTAAAGGAGTCCATTAGACACTACAGCAGCAGATGCAGAACTCCACTCCACTCGAAATACTCAACCGCTAAATGTCAGCTGGTATAAAAGCTCTCACACGATGACGTCGCGCTAACCAACCAAATAAACCAAGCCTTCGTGGGAGGAGCAACGGCTTCTCAGTCATTTATAATTCACCGGTTGCACTCTGAATAACCGCCTTTAAGGAATACTTTGACTTCCCAGATGAATAATTAAAAGATCCCTTTTCCTCATTAAAAGAGACAGACAGATACCATTTCCGTTGTCTGATAGGTCAGGCGTCTGTCTCTGAAGACCACCGTGGCTTTTATAAATGGCACACAGCGAGTGATTCCTAATAACTAGTCAGCGACACTGTTCATCAGTGCCAGAACCGTGTTTTGGAGGATCATCTATGCTGAACGTTTAGAGACAGATGGTTGTTTGGAGATACCACTGTGAAGTAAATCACAGCGATCTGTACCTGTGAAATGAAAAGACATTTTTGGGCTGCATTTTTAAATAAAAAAGAGCTAAAAAGAGCTAAAAAAGACACTATATATGATGCATAAACATGTCAACTCAGGAAGTTGAAGGAGTTTATTCAAACATTCTACAAACACCACTCATGATTTGATCTGTCCTCATCGCTGGGCAAAAATCTCAGCTTCCTTTGCGGGTGATATGTCATTTCACTGATTTCACAATCAGGTACCGAGCTATTGCTTTTGTCTCTGAAAAAGCTCTGATCCACTAAAGCCGTAGTCTGCATCCGTTTCCAGCTGAAAGTGGTGGGAGTACGGCAGCCCTATTTATAGCCACGTGAGAAATAATTCAAAGGAATCTGAGAGAAGATCTTTCAAATCACTGACAGGAGGAGGGATGGGTGAGGAAATGTGTCTTTTGTTTATCCCCATAAGACAGTGAAGTAATGTTACGTAATGTGATGTTCCCATTCTCTGCAGGATTGCACGAGTGAGACTGAGAAGATAACGCAGGACAGAAGTGTACATGCTGGTATACGTCAGCTCCTCGCAGAACAGGAGCCTTATCTGCGGTTGCCCAAAGTTTTACCCGTTTTTTTGGGTGAAGGGTGTTGTACTAAGGTATGAGGTATAAGGTCTGCTCTTAATCCTCAAATATTTGTGTACAAATCTTCATTGATCATCTTCAGTGAAGAAGTCTGGCTTTCCACACCACAGTCTACATCTACAGATCAAAACTGAGATGAGGAAGACAACTGTATGCCACTCCACAATGTTCTACAACTGCCCAGTTATAAACGTGTTGGAACAGATGTGCACTTAACACACAGGCTGCATTTGTACAGTAAGTGAAACTGTACAACAGCAGAAGTTCTACACTACTGCTGACACCAACAGACTTACAATATTGGTCTCAAAGCCACTGAGGTGCACGGAAAAATAAAAACTGCCTCCTAATAAAACTGCATTTATTTTACCCTGGGTCTCTGTTGTGTATTGTTTATTTCGTGTGGCGCGAGCTGGCTTCACTACGTCGCTGGGATTCCTTTGAGTAGTCAAAGATAAGAAAAAAAATAGCATAAAAAGAGACACAGTGGAATAAAAAAGCTAAATGAACTGACCTCCGTTATCTTCATAAGGGTGAGAAAGTCCGTGTTGCTACCGGCGAGTAAACGAGTCGCCAAATGTTTTAGCAAGTCAGGCGAATACGAGTCCGAAACTCGAACACGGCTAAAAATAAACACATATCAGCATAAATAGTATGAGCCGACGACGACCACCGCACCCCATTAACCAACTTCAAGGTGTACCTCGCGTCGCGTCGTGTGTGAACATCCCGAGGCGGCTCTTCTCCTCAGAGCGGCGACTTGAAGTTGAAACTGGCGATGCCCGGCTCGCGCGCGAGTCGACTCTTCAAACAGTATTCCTTTTAGGGATCGGTTCGATTGAATCATACCTTTATGTAGCGTCTACGCGACGTTTCCGCCTATTATATTTAACCTTAAAGATGTTTAACAACATACAGTGACGATTTTCTGAAAATGGGACTTATAAAATACCACTTTATAGCATACTAATAACCCTGCATTCGTTTATACTGTAGTTATATACTTTTATATTGTGTTCTCGCTTATTTTAGAGACGATTGTGACTCGCATTAGTGTAGTAGTGTTCGCTGAGGGTTTTAAACTGAGGATTGCGAGTAAAGTTGCCTAAATTCATAACTGAATCGGAAATTTAATTCGGTGAAACGGACAGTTCGAAAGAACCGACTCTGAAACTGAATCGAACTTCCTATTGGTTGGAACAGAGCTCGAGCATCTCCGCTTCTATTCTCGCGCTCTCTCTAGGGACGCCGACATTGCCAAGCAACGGCTGCAAAATAAGCGCGCGAGAGCCGGGGCCAAGTTGGCAGTTTTAACGTTAATGTAGCACTACCACCCACAGTTTCAATTAAAGAAAATCTGATTCACACTTCTTTCATGCTGTATTTAGTCACACCAGAAAGGAATCTCTTCTCAACGGGATGGTAATGTGCGCTTAGAGAGAAAACTTCTAACTTTGAACGGAATGATACAATTCGGCCAGTGTTTCTCCGGCCTGATTTGGGAGGGACACCGCTCTGCACATATTAGCATTTTCACTGTTCTTAGCACAGCTGAAGAACATTTGACCTCTGCATTTAGCCAATTTCTGACACCTATAAACATAAACTATAGGAGCAATGGGCTGCACACTGGCGTCCAGGGCCTTGAACATGGGAACTTCAGCTGTGGTCCAGGGGATGAACTAGTGAACCACTGGTGACCCTCCTCCTTCTCTAACTATTTACTAATCTTAATAGGAGTTTAACCGATGACTAGACACTGTATTAATATATTGCAGCAGTGGAGGCTGTCCTGTAAGTGTTTTCAACACGTAGCCAAAATAAACAAATGTTCAAACAGCTGATTTTGAGTGGTGTTCCTGTTCATTGCATTGCTAACAAACGTACAGAGTGCTTCTTTTGCTACGTTAAGAACCGCACACTGCTTTTAGGCCGAAAAGAAGTTCTTGTAGAAGAACAGTGCTTCATTTACTAACATAGTATCACTGTCCAGCCATGTGTAGCTTCTCTCCATCTGTTTCCCACAGCATTGTGGTCTCACAACACCATCTGTTATTGTGAACACAATCACACAAAGTTGAACACACTCAAACACACAAAGTGCCCCAACACCAAATGTGACCTTTGCATTTACCCATCACACATGCACATCTTGTTCGAGAGGAGTCCCAACCACTAGGCCACCACTGCCATATTGCCATAAATCGAATATATATTGATGTGTATTGTGGATATAAGTGCATCAGAAAATACCGCACTACTTACAAGGCTGCTGAGACCTGCTCATCCAACATTCTTCTGAAGTAACAGCCTCTTTTCTTCTGGAAAAGGCCAGAGAATGGAACTTGACACTGTTTGCAATTGAGGTCAGGTACTGATGTTGGATGATTAGTGTTGGATCACAAACGCCACTAAATATAATTCCAACTCCCACAACTCAAAGGTTGAGGGTCTTCATTTGACCATAGGGTCATGTGTGGCTTTCCAGAACATTCCAATCTACTGGCAAAGCTTTTCTGAGAGAAATAAATGAACAAATGAAGGTCTGTGTCAGCAATAGGCGATTGATTTCACATTTTACAATTGGTGTCTGGATACTTTTAGACATATATGTTAAAGCTGTGTTGATTTAGATAGTAACAATGTATGTAAATGACTTACCTCATGGTAGAAGAGACTTGGTTTTTGGAACTTAGCAAGATGATGTGCAGTGGTACCATGAATTTATTTTTTTCGGTTAAGAAATTGTGCACTTTGTAACACACACCACTAACTAAATTCCCCTTTAAGGGCTTTGTTTCATATGATGTACTACTTCATTTTATACCGTATTGACATTTGTGTCAATAATAATCCACGATTCGGTGTATTATTCACCCAAGTTTATTTATGACATTATTGTGAACAGTGACTTTAATACGCCCAAAAACAACAAAACTCGATCGCCAAAATGCTCCAGTGATGCATGGACGGCAGTTGCTGGAGGCTTTAACACTGTGTGCCTATTGATTCTTTGATGTATTAAGCTACTGCCAGTTTTATTTTATTTCCTCTCTTGCACAGTGATCACTATTCCCCCAACCCATCTCCACAGCCATATATTCATGTACTTCATATCAGAGCTCAAAAGATAAGGCGCTGTTTTCAGCCCAGGCAGAAATAGACAATGGAGTATAGATTTTAGGATTCATGGCCTCTCTTGCTGATCCATCCCTCCAGTGCTCGAATCAGTTTTCCACTCCGAAATGAAGCTGATGGCCTTTTTCGATGATTAATTTTCCCTCATTTGACCACTTCATCTGGTGAAAGTGTTTTTCCCTCAGTTGTTTACAAGAACACCATCACTTTTTTGGTCCCAAAACTCAAAAACAATTTCACAGATTGACTGTAACCCATCAAATCATTCTTCACATGAAGATTCAATTAACCGATGCTGTACAAACGCACACCAGGAAAATAAATAATTCATAACAATAGGATTAAAACACTGAGATCCTGACGATTCATGGAAATAGTTGAGCACATCTGTGCCCTTGAATTGTACTCATGGCTCATTTGCTTTCTGCGCACACGACTTGTCTGTACCAACATCCATAACTTTCCTGCATGTCTTTGCTGTCAGTAGAAGTCAGCAAGTGAGGAGCGGCAACAAAAAATCCAGATTTGTCATGAATTTATTCCAGACGAATCCCCAGGTTGTCATATTTCCTCTTTTATATTTAGTAAATAATGTCTAGAACTCCAGCAAATGTCTGGAGAGGGTCTACATAGCAAAGCTGCTCCCACCAGCACGTTTACATAATTTAACCTGCATTTGAAAATGGCTCTCCACTAAAAATATATTAAAACAGGAGACCAAGAGCAAAAAACCATCCCAGAAAAGGTTTCCTTCATATTCATTTCCACCCAATCTGTTCTTAGAACTATGTTCCTTACTTTCTCATGAAAAATAATATCTATTTTGCAATATTGTCCCTATCTACACATGCATCAGACACACCATGTAATGATCAATTTGGTTTCATCCAACTTCATCCCCTGAAAACCCAACTAACTTTCACCCAAAAAGTACCCACAACAAAAATTATGATTAGGACATCAGAATAGTCAGTGGTGGCCCTGTTATTTTATTCAATTTCTGTTATTATTTCTTTATATTATTATCAGATTTGTTTTTGTTTCTTCCTGCTTTATTAATTTATATTGTTTTCCTCTATGGCAGGGGTCGGCAATCGCATGAGGCTCTTCAGCACCTTGCTGTGGCTCTGTTTGGCCTTGACAAAAAATGTTTATTTATTAATTAAACTTTTATATATATATTTTATTTTTGTTTATTTTGTTAGTTAGCTTGGAGTTTGAGGTGATACTTTAACATTGTGTAATTATGTAACTTTATTAGCAGTGGAAATAAAGTGAAATGCGAAATGCGCCAACATTTCGTGTAACGCCCCCTAACGCGCTCTGGTCGCTATGGTAACGGGTAAACGTTCATTTCAGAATAAGTTTTCAGTGCTGTTGTGATGATCTCACGGTTTTCTGCCATGACTTTTATCCAGAATAGCGGCAAAGCTGAGTCTCTAACACACTTAGATGCTATGGATTGAGATTGTTTTTTTTAAGTTGTAATTTTTGGTACAGCCGGTGGTTGAGGACTCCTGAATGTTTATAAGTTTATAAGCTGTGTTATGTTTTGTGGCTCCAGGCGATCTATCTTTAGTTGAAGAGGGGGAAAATGGCTCTTTTGATAGTAAAGGTTGCCGACCCCTGCTCTATGGCAAGAGATACAGAACCCAACCCCATTCACTTCAGCATCTCAAGCCTCACTAATGTGGACATATTTGAGCTAGGGGTTGGCGATGTGGCCAAAACAGCAAACATAATAAATGTTTTTGAGCCACAATATGCATTTTTAAGATGGACCAAATAATTTAGGATGTTTTTTTAATGCAAAAATGTATAGTGAGTACAAATGATACTTATTCTGTGTTTCTCAGACTGCAGGACAGTAAGTTTACTTAAGCAAAACTAATGTTGTCTTTGAAATAAAATGGTGTTTAAGTACTGACAATATCACAAAATGCTCAGAAAAACATATTGTGGCCACAGTTTGTCATTATAATGAAAAATATTGTTTTAGTTTATATTTTTTATAATATGTATGAAATGTTTTATATATTACCCAGCATTAATTTGTTGTACTTTTTTGACCAGTAAAAAAAGTCCTCCAAAGTCAGACAGGTCTGTAGACATGTGGTTGTATATACAAGGAAATCTGGAGAGAAAGGTGTCTGTAATGTGAGAGGCTATTGATTGTCAGATGATTTAACAAATCCAAAAACTCCAGTGTTTGTTATCAATGTTAGATCTTGGTTAAATCTGGAGTAAATGTGGAAATCTTCAATTTTAGGCTTTATGATTAACTTTTGGTTAAAAATGGTTAAAATATTCAAATCTAAATGCAAAAATGATCATATGGAGAGGTAAAATATATTTTCAAATATATCTGTACTAGTGTGGAGAAGGCCTTGACCAACTCAAGTATTCTCCTCAATTCACAATTCACTTGTTTAGCACATTATCGTGCCTACTGACTATGTTGGGACTGGTTTATTTAATAACTCCTTTACTATTCAAAGGTGTCTGCTTATAGTAAATTGATGGGGGAATGACCTGAAAGACTTATCGTGAAGAATTTGAACAACACTATAAACAGCTACAGCACATGCTTCACTACTTCTGTGTTGTGTGTGAGTGTGTGTGTGTTTGATTCATACACTATTGTTGACTCAGGTCAGTGCTCAGATAAGCATGTGTGTCTCATATAAAATTTAAAGGGACATGAATGATGACTTCTGGTCAGGTAGCACCATGACTGTTAAGTAGAGTCTTGGTCGAGAGACACATCACTCCTGTATAAAAATCATTCACTCAAACGTGCTTGGCCTACCACTGTGACGCTAAAGTGTTTGTCTGTGCAGTTGTCATCAAGAGAACACAGAAGGTATTTTAAGATTTTAATACATGTCATATTTGTCCTCTCATCAAGCGGTATCACTAACTATGTACAGTACAGGCCAAAAGTTTGGACACACCTTCTCATTCAATGTGTTTTCTTTGTTTTCATGACCATTTACATTGGT